>SZWC01005142.1:14187-28579 GCA_023375785.1 Penium margaritaceum
AGGCTCGCGGAGTTTGCTGCCGAGGCCGCAGGCCGACTCAAGATCACCACCGGTGGTGGAGATACGGCGCCACTCGGAGGAATGGGGGCGGACCCTCCTTCCTACGATGCGGCCGCAATGGGGCAAGGCAGCGCCCACTTGAGCGTCGTCGCCGACGACAGTCTCCTCCGAAAGGTGGGGCTCCTTGGAGGCGTGTACGCGAACCGTACCCTCTTGCAGTGGGTAAGGGTGCACGGACAACGCAAGGCCCTGGAGGCTATCGCTGATGCTCTGACGACATCAGAGCTCAAGTTCGCGTTCGCAAACCTGCTGGCCCACGTCGGGCAGAGCATCACAGACCTTGACCGTGATCGCCAGCTGCAGCGCCTCGCCGCCCATGAGGCAAGCCGCCAATGCAACGACCTCGACAAGGCGTTGCAGAGCGTGACCCAGGTGCGGATGCAGCAGTAAGTGCAGCGCGCCGCAGCTGCGGAGGCCACTGCCGGCGGCAGCGACGACTTGCCTACCTCGACGACTTTGGGGTCGGTCATGAACACGTCCTTCCTCCACAGCGTGGAGATCTTCCGGAAGGGCGTGAAGCTGACCGACTGGCTGAACCGCATGGAGCACGTCCTACGTGTCCACAATGCGCCACTCAGTCAGTGGGGCGACCTTGCCACGACGCGGCTTGAAGACAAACTCTTCAAGTACGTGGTCAAGGAGTGGACTGCGAAGCAGCCGCACCTCGAGTGGCAGCCCATGCCGTGGGAGGCTTTCTGCACGATCATGCGCAAGAAGTGCACCTTACGCGAGGAGGCGCAACGCACCTTCCAAAAGATCAAGGACTTTAGGCAGCTGGGTAGCTCGCTCGAATCCTACTTGAGCGAGTTCACCGCACTCGTGGAGGAAGCCAAAAGCTTCACCGAGGGCGATGGGACTCAGACGTTCAAGTACCCAGAGTGCATGCTGCTGGAGTATTTGCGTGNGGAGGATTTTTGTGGGGCGGGTTGGGGAGTTCCCACCTCAAAACCCACAAAATCCTCCTCATCTTCAAGTCTCCTTCATCAAAAAAAATTGGGACAGCACCCCTCCCCAAGCTTAGGGGCTCTCACGACCTGAGAGCACCCTAAGAAGAAGGAGGGCTCCACCTTGGGGATTTTGGCGGCTCCTTCAACGACGGCGGCTCAAGGAGGACGTCGCAAAGGGGCGCAAGACGCACAAAGGGACTCAAGAGGAGGCCAAGGAAGACAAGAGGAGGCCAAGGAAGACAAGAAGACAAGAAGACAAGAAGAAAATTAGTTTCTTTTGTCCTAGACCTTGTACTTCTCTTCATGCTCTTTGTCTTAATTTTGTGAGCGGTACTCACAATCCTTGCTACTCCCTTGTATTTTGATTCTCTGTTTTCCTAGACCCTAGTTGCTACCAAGTGCCGTGAGTCACGGCCTAGGAGGACTAGCTTCTAAATCCACGACATTGTGCCGACGTGGCGGCCTAGGAAAATAGATTTTAATATTGAAATTGCCTCACCGATCGTGAGAGCAACGTCTAAGGAGGCGATTTCTCCTCGTTGTGGGGTGATCCTCACAACAACTTTCGCGTGCTAGTTGCACGAGCGACGGGATGGCAAGTGCCGGACCGTCTAAGACCAACAAGGGCAAGGTGGTGACGGCGTGACCACGAGCTCTCGGCGGACTCCAAGTGCTGGGAGCCGCCACCGCGAGCACGGTTGCCAACCCAAGGGCAACCGTGCCGCCAAGGGCAACCCTACCGCCTAAAGCAACCGACGCCAACCTCGGCGACACCGAGAAGCGTGCGAAGGCCGCAAAGGTGCTCGACGAGCACGTCGACGCGCACATGGGCGACCCCCATGCGACGGACGACGCGATGGAGGAGGATCTTCCGGAGGAGGACCCCGTCGAAGAGCACGACGTCGACGATGGCGAAGGCGACGANGGGGTCGGTCATGAACACGTCCTTCCTCCACAGCGTGGAGATCTTCCGGAAGGGCGTGAAGCTGACCGACTGGCTGAACCGCATGGAGCACGTCCTACGTGTCCACAATGCGCCACTCAGTCAGTGGGGCGACCTTGCCACGACGCGGCTTGAAGACAAACTCTTCAAGTACGTGGTCAAGGAGTGGACTGCGAAGCAGCCGCACCTCGAGTGGCAGCCCATGCCGTGGGAGGCTTTCTGCACGATCATGCGCAAGAAGTGCACCTTACGCGAGGAGGCGCAACGCACCTTCCAAAAGATCAAGGACTTTAGGCAGCTGGGTAGCTCGCTCGAATCCTACTTGAGCGAGTTCACCGCACTCGTGGAGGAAGCCAAAAGCTTCACCGAGGGCGATGGGACTCAGACGTTCAAGTACCCAGAGTGCATGCTGCTGGAGTATTTGCGTGATGGTCTCGCCAGCGAGAAGCTGAAGGACAAGACCACCATGACAGCCACTGGCCAAGCTTGGACAAGCTGGAGGGCATTGCACGACTACATGAGCGAAGTGTATTCGGCGAACCCGAAACACTACTCTGATGCACGGCCGAACGCGCGTGCACATCTGGGGCGTGACATGCGCGTGGACGCTACAGGGGCTGGTGGGTCAGCTGGACAGCGGGGCGGGGCCAAGAGCAAGCAGCCTACAAACCCTTCGGCCAAGAAGGCTGGTGGATACAAGGGTCCCAACAACAAGCGCAGTCGTGAGAACGACGAGCTACAGGCGGCGCGTGAGCGTCGCAACGCAGCCTTCCGCGAAGGGCTCTGCCACAACTGCATGCAGCCGGGCCACTTTAGGGCTCAGTGCCCTGAGGCTGCTGGTGGTGGACAAGAGGCCGCGGCGCTAGCTGCAGCAGCACCACCTCGTGGGGATGGTGCAGCAGGAGGCCGTGGACAAGGCCATGGACAGGGTCGCGGTCGCGGCAATGGGCCCGGGCGTGGTAACGGACAGGGCCGTGGGGCGGGTTTTCCCCACCCCTGAGTGACGTCGGTGGGGACCACTCAGGGGTAAAACTGGATCACGCGTGTGAGTTCATGTTTTCAGACAAGGATGTTAAACAATTTGAGTTTTTGACGAGTTCAAATTTCTCTGTTGTTTTCTCCCCTCTCGTTCAACCTCATTCTGCACTTGCTGATCGACATTGCCCACTAAATCTTGCATCACAAGAGGAGATGCATGACCGAACCTGCTTAGTGGTGGCGACACCAACCACTGTGCAAGAGTTGTGTAACATAGTAATTGAGGCAAACGCGCTCAAAGTGATGAGTTCAATCACTTTTGCTGTACCTTTAGTCGACAATTTCGACCCAGTAAAATTTTAAGACTGGAAAGTGCTGGCCGAATTCACACGTGCCCACAAGATGTGGACTCGAGTGGGTGAATCATGGGAGTTGCGACGCCCGTCGTACAGATTTCGTGTTTATCACAAACTCGGCTTACCGTTGTCAAGTCTGTTCGCTCGGAAGAGTGGAGGCAACATGACGATGCAGTTCAAAGGACACCTAGCTGGTGCTCCCGTGAACGTACTGGCTGACACTGGAGGGGACGACTCTTTTGTTAGTCTTGGCTTTACCAGACAGGTTGGCTTGAAGTACGAGCCATGGAATGGCGCAGTTGTTGTCGGTGACAACCGTACGGTACCCGTGATCGGTACTTGCAAAGCAAAAATTTGTATTCAAGTGTACATACAGAGTGTCACGTTGAAGGTACTCAACCTTCTTGACCCGTTCGACGTGGTGCTAGGCGATCCCTGGCTCCGTGAGAACAAGGCTTTAATGTGCTTTGAATCAAAGCGTCTGATCCTCCGAAAAGGACAACGCCGCTTTACGTTGATTCCGAGTACGGAATTATCACCGACCCGACTCAAAGTCCATGCGAGCTTGTCTGCAATGCAGGTCAAGAGACGTATTCGACAAGGTTGTCGATACTTCTTGGCTCAGCTGTAGAAAGTGGAGGACGACGTGACGGAAAACACGCCACAAGAGATCAAATCTCTATTCGCGGAGTTCTCGGATGTATTCCAAGACCCACCGGCTGGGCTTCCACCAGAAAGACACATGGGCCACACAATTCCGCTGCAACCGGAGGCGACTCCTCCATTCAGACCCATGTACCACCTTAGTCCAGCAGAAAGGCGAGAGGCCGAACGCCAAATCAAAGAGTACCTTGCAAAAGGATGGATCGAGCCAAGTAGCTTGCTGTACGGTGCACCGATCCTTTTTGTGAACAAAAAGGATGTTGGTTTATGCATGTGCGTAGATTACCGAGCGTTGAACAAGCTGACGGTGAAGAATCGATTCCCCTTACCGCAAATTGAGGACCTTTTTGACCAACTCCAAGGCGCAAAAGTATTTTTGTCCTTGGATTTGTCTCAAGGGTACCATCAAATCCGCATCACGGAAGATGATGTGCCCAAAACCACGTTTTGAACGCACATGGGAAACTATCAGTTCCGAGTGTTATGCTTCGGGCTTACAAATGCCCCGGCAACCTTCCAAGGAGAAATGAACCGAACGTTCGCCAAGCAACTCGGACAGTTTGTTTTGGTTTACCTCGATGATATCCTGGTTTTCTCCAAAACAATGGAAGAGTACATAGAACATCCGCGCAAAGTTCTCACAATCCTTCGAGAACAGAAGTTCTATGCGAAAGTGAGCAAGTGCAAGTTTGCACAAGATGAGCTTGAGTACCTTGGACACATCGTCGGCAAAGACGGCATCCGTGTCGACCCACGAAAAGTCCAAGCCGTAATGGACTGGCCACGCCCCGAAAATGTTGGGCAGATTCGGTCTTTCCTCGGCCTTGCAAACTACTTTCGACGGTTTATGCAAGGGTATTCGACCCTAGTAGCACCGCTAACCAGGCTCACACGAAAAGACGTGCGTTGGGAATGGACATCTGATTGCGAGAACGCTTTTCTCAAAGTAAAAGAGCTTCTCTCCACGGCGCTCGTTCTAGCTCTTCCGGATCCATCGCAACCGTGGGAGGTTCGATGTGATGCATCGGTAGTAGGACTTGAAGCCGTCCTCATGCGTCGGTAGTAGGACTTGGAGCCGTCGTCATGCAGACTTGGAGCCGTCCTCATGCAGAACGGTCGTCCTCTTGCGAAAGGGGTAAACCCCTGACGCGGACTGAGAACGCCATTATGGAAAATCCGACGACGACTTCAGAGCAGGAGCTGGAGACACGCCCGTTACACAACCAATCAGAAAATATATAGATAAATATTCATTTCAATGAACCAAAATACTTCACTTATTGAACGAAAACATTATTCCATCATTTGGTGCATTTTTTGCCCCTACATAGTAAGCATCCACTCAAAGGACGCCTATATATTGTTTTCACGGCTGTCCATTGTGAAATATCAATGAAATGAAAAACATTAGTAAAAGTGTTTAATCAGAGTTTTCTTGTAATACAGATCTAAAATAGAATTAATTTTTTTGCTCACGTATCTTGATTGTTTTGACATATGATCAGGTTTGTATTCATTTAAGTAACTTTATAGTGCATCAGGATAAATAAGAAGGTGACTGAATGGGAGGATGAGAACATTGCATTGTATGAACAATAATTTACCAAATTATATGTGAAAGAAAATCTAGAAAATCCTTGAATGAGTGTTTAATTATTTATCATGTTACATGATCATTATTTGAAATATTACTCTTGCCTCTCCAAGTTCTTAAATGTTGAATTATAACACCAATTTTGATTTTGATGTATACCACCTTTTCATTAAGCTGGTTTGCTTTTTAATCGAGCCTTTATGGAAAATATTCATGTGTAGTGCAAAATGTTACGATTGACACGATACACGTTAATGCGTTTTTTGATATCCAAATCAAAAAGACATACGATAGATTAATGTTTCTCTTATAAATGTATTGAATGATATGAACGGAAAACGTTTATCATTTTTTTTCACTTTTTCATGAATTCGTTTATGAGGAAGATAAGTTTGTCAAATTTTCTAACCTTACAAAGGGCAGGTAAAAACATTCATTTCCATCACCTATTCTAGGAATCAAGATGCTTTTAAGAAATTTCAAATTATCGAAAAAGTTGCATTCTCTCTTAATAATGTGACTGCATTTCTTCATCCCTCAGAGCATTCTTGATAGATAACCTTTTAATGTACATCTTTCTACTTTTCGATATTGAGAATAACTTTAGGAGATCACCGAGTGTTTGAAGGGCTTCTTTCGTCAACGTGGCTTGTTCGTGCGATCCTTTTTTCTGTTGGCCATCTTCATGGACACATTTCTAAGGAGCCGACGCGTGCTTGAACATGGCTAGAGAATTAAGGGAGACCGAGCAGCGCAGTCTATTGTGGCCAAATCTGAGGCCATAAAGCTTTGCAAGCAAGGGCTTTCCTTCATACCTTTTGAAGCATCTTGTCCTATTCCTTTCTGGCTACTGTTTTTTTTTTTATGGAACTTGTTGCTGTTCCACAACAAGTGGCACAGCTACAATGTCGCACACAACACCTAGGAACCCTATGACGACTTTGGCAACATTGATCATTTGTTTAATGGATAACTTTGCTGTTACCAGCCTTTGTCAAGTCATGTGTAAGGGCATCCCAACTAGTGGGGGGGGGATGTAGTTCCTTCCGTGATGTACATACGTCCATACTTTCCACGAATAGGCATTTTTTTCTTTACATTCATGGCCCACCACGCAATGACTTCCAGATTATTTACGCCATTTGGCCAAGGGCATTTGGACCAATTGTCCCATCCTCTAGTGTACCGTTATAGAAGTTTTTGACCACCTTCCTCAATGGTGGACAGAAGTGTACCAAACCCTATTATTGTTTTTGACATCGTTTGGTTGACTTCGCAATGGTGTATGGATGTTATAAAGAAGGCGCCTCAATATTCTCAAAGCCCTCTGATTTCCTGCCCAAGCTTGTCAAATAAGCCACTCACGGCACAACCTTGTATGCGTTGCTCAAACACTAATGCCCTACCATATGCATCATTCTCATTTTGGATATTGTACATATGTGCTTGACACACCCAACACTTGTCATTTAAGTACATTTATTGCTTATTACAGATTATCCATTCGTCCCAAATGCCCAAATTGTCCTTTTCCCCGCACGTCATCCATGTGCACCACTACGTTCCGCTCGGTCTAACAGTCATGAGGTCATAATCATATGGGAATTAGTTTTTTTCTATGTCAAGAGCGGGTCTTACTTAGATCCGTTTTCCTGAAGAAGAGGTCTATGGAGACCCAAAGTCAAAATCAATGGCTGTTTGTGATGACAAGTCGCCCCCCAGGGGGAAAGTGAGTTCACCCTTCAAAATTGTGTCCATCATATCTTTGCCACGTACACTAATGAAGGAAGCTTGGATATATACTGCCACATGGGTAAGAAGAGGAAGTGATGGTGATTTACACATCTTCCATATCACGGTAGAACAACTCATGCGACAACTGTTGTTGGCGTTACTTTGCAAACCACCCTTTAAAAGGGGCACGTGTGGATCATTACATGTAAAGAAAGCAAAGAAAGTTTTTTTGGAACTTGAAAGTGACGGGAGATGCCTCGGGGTCTACGTTCAGTCATCAGGAAAAAAGGGAAAAAAAGCTCATGTTGTCTATCCGTTGTGGTGAAAGATAGATAGCCAACGCCGGTGAAGACTAGAGGTAGCCAAGATACGGGACATTTGAGCATCTATTTCATCAACTAACTGAATAAGACTATGGCTTGTGTTCAACTCTGGAGAAACGGTTCCTATTGTTCAAGATGTGCATCCAATTGAGGACTTGAATGGGTATAGAACAAATCATGAAAACCTTTTGTTTGCCTCGGCTGGATGGGAATGAGTTGGCAAGATATTGGTGTTCCTCCTTGCTACCAATCCACACTTGGTGTCGCAGCTGGTTGTCCGCGGTTGGGGTCCAATAGTGACATTGGCACAAGATTTTGGCGTGTGCCATCGGTTGAATACAACTACAAACCAGATTTCAAATTCTATTTTTGCAAATGACATGGGTTAGACAAAAATCTCAAACTCATTTGACACATCACCACAGTGCAAACTTCACACCATCCATCTGTCCATGTCACTTTATTTTGGACCATCACATTGAGGGCCAAATATGTGGCTGGAGGTGATCAAAGGGCACCCACTCCTAGTGCCGATGAAACCCTTACAGAGCTGCATGCATCGAGCATCTTGCTCATATAAGTAGCAAACTCCTCGTCCATTACCTGCTTTGCAAATTCCATGGCCACCAACTTCTCGATGCGCCGCCCCATTGCCTCTCAGCCGGAGCCTAGGAGGAGGGGGTTCCTCGCTCCTTGTCATGCTTCCTATCAGCCCATCCCGAACACCTCCACTAGCTCCCTCAACAACACCGTCTCCAACACAAGCCTTTCTTCTGTACACACTCTTGCTCTGTGCATCCCTTATGGAATAGGTGGCTTGCAAGATACTGGTCGTAAATGGCACTGCAAGCGTCCTTGCGCCTACGTGGTCACCTCTAAAGAGCAGCTAGGAGTTGGTGCACAAGTCCCTCTGCTGGCAAGGGCAAGGGAAGACGTTGCCTCATCAGAAAATCACGTTATATCGCCCGTTGTACCTCATGTTAGAGGTGCATCTCACATGGTTGACAAGAGGAGGAGATGGAGTGATCCATAGCATACTCATTTTTTGTTGCAAGACATTCTGGCGCAGCCCTCCAACATGTGGCAGGCCAAGTATATGGCAGCCGACCAGTGACCGGCTATCATGACTCGGTTTCACGCGCTAGTCAACGAACAACTGAACTATTGGCTATAAACTTTCTTGTACAAGCTGAAGGACCGTGTGAAAAGGCTCAAGGCTGGGTACATGGCACTGTTCTTCCATCGAAACCTTTGCAGTGCAAGAAGGGTGAAGGAAAACCGGTCCTCGAATAGGAGGTGTTGGCAGACTATGAGATGAGGACAAAGGAGATGTGAAAAGCATGGTTGGTTACAGATGTCGTACGCATGCTGGCAGCAAGAGATAGGAAAAGGGCACCACAGGCAGAGCATAGCGGTGATAGCATCAGGTGCAGAAGGCAAGGGTGTGGAGAGGCAAAAGAGAAACAATGGAAAGAGTGAACTTGTGGTGAGCAAGCAAATGCGGCACCAATAGCCAAAGACATTGATATCCTCCTAACACAAAGCAACATAGTCACCATTGGTGACCTCAACACCATGTCCAAGAGTGAGGAAGAGGAGGGGGATGCGATTGCCGATGGTTTGACGTTTAGGCCATGGGGCGCAGGAACCAAGAGGCGTACAAAAGGGGGTACCTTCCTAAAATCCTTGCCAGTGGGGATGTTGCTGACGTTCAGGCCATGGGGGAAAGGGAACGTGAGGAGCAAATTTTGGCGAGGGCCGCATCTCCAGATTTGTGATCGAGAGGGGCAAGAAAACGTGGTGGCATATTGGCGGTGCTAAGCATGGAAGGGGGGGTCACCACAGTGTTGGTGCTGGCGGGGCAAGAGGTGCTGGTGCTGGTGGGGCAGCAGGTGGTTGTACTGGTCGGGCAGCAGATGATGGTGCCGAGGGGGTAGGAGGTGCTGGTAATGGTCAATGTGGAGGTGATCGTGCTGGTGTGGCAACTGGGCGGGGGATGGTGGGGCAAGAGGGGGCTGAGGCCGGCTAGTAGGAGGGGGGGAGGGCAAGGCAAACGATGGGGCAGCATGGGGGGCTGCAAGCGTGGCAGCTGGTGCGAGGAGAGATGGGGCAGCAAGGGTGTTGTTGGCATTGCAGCAACAGGGAGGGGAGGTGGGGTAGTTGGGGAGGCTGCTGGTGTGGCAGCAGGTGGGGTAGTAGGTCGCGTTGTCCGAGTTGGACAAGGGGTTGATGGTGTACGAGGCTAGGAAGGGTGTGTGTAGATGTTTGTGTTGGTGTTGGAGAGGATGTCAGTGCTAGAAGAGGGGGTTTTCATGATCCTGAGGTAGAATAGTTGTTTGCTGATGGTATTGGGATAGAGTCAGGGAGGGGGGGAGAATGGTTAGAGTGCAAAATGTAGCATTGCACATGTTGCACTAAATCCAGCTAAATGTCTAAAACGCATCCATGGTATGGACTAAAATGCATGGTTGGACCATGCACAGCACATTGTCAATGATATGCTTGACATTGATGATGGAAACAAAGACAAGATTCTTGACAAGTTAATGATGAAGCACCGTAGTGCAGAGAAATTTGTGAATTCCAGGCCAAGCGTGTAAGAGAAGTGGTATGGTTTGTATGGCGAGTGTCCTTCCATTTCTATTCAACACAGCAATTTCATGCCTTCATGGCTTCGTGATGTTCACTAATTCGTTCTCTCGTGACATGGTACTGTGCAGGTTATGTCCTTGGAAGATCATGGTCACCATGGACCTCCTCCACGAGGCTTATGTTCTAGCCTCCTTGTTAGGGCTTGTTCTGTGCTTTGGTACTTTTAGCATGAAAGAACTCTCACATTGTCGTGTTTTTGAGGCAGCTAGTCACAGTGTGGCCTGTTGGTATTTCTACAGTATAGGCTATGCTGCTGTAAGACGTTACAATGGTGGTGCATTGATGACGTGACAACATTCAATGTCTTCCATTGTGTATTCTCTAGTTTCAAATGTGATCATCAGTTCTAGATTCATGTTACATTTGCTTGTTCAGTTGAATGCAAGAGAACAAAAAATGGAAGAGGTTATTCATTTGAAGAAGATGAATCTACAAACTTTCACTTAATTCATGCAAGAGGTCTAGCATGCATAGCCCTTTCAGTTGCATAAGCTAAGTTTATTTCTCTTGCCATGTTGTCACGTTGACGTCTATCATGAGCTACCCCTGGTTGTTCCTCCTCAGCCTCCATGTCCTCAGGCCCAGGCGGCCATGCGCTGGCCTCTTCCATGCTCATCTTCAAATCCATCATGTATTCATTATGCTCACTACTGCACATGATGAAGGTGTTGTGTATAATGCAGCATGCATCTACAATTTCCCTCCGTGCACCAAGGTTGAAGCATTCCATGTCCACTAGAATCCTCAGCTTGTGCTTCATTTGGCCAATGACTCTCCACTCTCATGCATAGAGACGAGTTCCGTAGGTTGAACAATTCTTGTACGTTTTCAGGCTCATAGTCCTCACCATCCACACTGTCTCACGTGAATAACAGTGGACTCCTCTATACGGTGTGAGTACCTAGCATGAGCCAAGTTGTAGCGACCAGGTGGAGGATGGAACGTTGCAGGCGTCACAATTTACGAGGGAATCATGAACACTGCCCTCCTAACAAGCATGAATCCACACGTTGGTAAAATTTGACTGCAATGAAGATGTTTTGAGACTTATGACCCTTCTTACTCTAATAACGACCCTTCTCTTCCTTTGGGACCCATGTCTATATGTGTTTGTCATCAATCTTTCTGAGACAGTCCCCAAAATCCTGGCATGAAACAGTGACATCTAGCAATTTTGGCAGGTACATTGGCATCGTCCGAGAGCTTGATGACGGAAGGTTCGAGTTTGAGGACACAATGACGCCCAATTGTCTCCTTTAACTGTTCGAAGGTCTCAACCCTTTGGCATTCACCTTTTCCTCCCATCATGTGGCTGAGAAACTTTGCCACTGACTTGTCGATGGCAACATGGTGGGTTCCCGTGAGGTTTGACACTTGTAGTAGCGCGACAAGAGTGTCAAAGCACAAAGGGTCTATGCCAAGCATCTCGTACACCCTAAGTGCATTGGCATTTGGACTGAGAAGCTCTGTGGTATAGGCATCACCAGTGAGAGGACGTGTGAGGTACGGCTGTTTCATCAAGGGAAGTGCAGCATAAATGCACAAGACAGTGGCTATGAGCAGGATTTGCTCATACAACCAGTTTGCCACATGCATTCCTTCCTGTGCTGGGCTTCAGAATGGAGGGTCCATGGTCGGCCGGTACTGATGACGTTCCTTCTAGGGTGAGGCTCGGAGTCGTTGGAATGTGTCATCAACGACAGATTCCAAAAAAATCGGAAGGTGCTACTGACCTTCTTGAGCGCCATCGTTGAGTTGTATGGTTGAGTCACCGGTGGTTTACAAATCTAGTCTCATTTTTGAGAAAAACTGGTAGTATGCGCAGTTGGAACAGATAAATGGATGCCGAATCTCAGGGTAAGTAGCTTTGACGACTTCCTTTCTACCTCAGCGATAAATGTTGGAGTCACTATGCAAACGTCGCAGGAGGGCAAGGGCTTTGATCAGGGACAAAACTGGATGGCGAGTGCAACCCAAAGATCGCCAAGGAACTCCCAACTGTTGCGAATCGATGGTTGTGTGTTCTTTAGCTTTTGTTGAGCGGTTGCTGAAGCCTTGCTAGGAGGTCCAGTGTTGTTGCATGTGTAACGATGAAGGTGGACATGCCACAACCCGGTCCTCGACAACATGGTGGCAACCCAACTCCGGATCCAACGGCCCGGTTGTCGCGCTCAACAGGGTTTTAATTCAGAAGGGTGCATGCCTGACATTACACGGTGCGTGCCATCGGTGTCTATCAATCACTGGCGGCAACGATAGTTGAACTGCGGCCGACGACTTAGTGATAAATATAACGAAATTCATTCCGAATAGTTAAAAATGAGTGCATACACGTGTGGATTTCGCTTACCCACCAGGCCAACTACAAAATGCAGCCGTGGTCGAGCCAACGACGGCGACCAACGACTTCCAGCCTCACCCCTAATGGAGGGCTTGCGTCGAAGAGGAGGGCTCGCACACCCATAGGCAGGCAAAAGCTCAGCTGCAGCCGGTGAGAGCAATGCAACTGCTGATGGATCGCAGCTGAGAGTTGACCGCTGGTCCTCCAGTTCACAGGGGAAGAGTTGCGAATCCCAAAACGATGATTTTTTATCCATACACATGGGAAAAACCATATCCGGCCCGAATGGAATGAATATGTTTACGAACCTTCCTTTTCATACGTCAGCACAGGAGGAGGGCCAATATCTCACGCCCATCCAGCCGCGGCCATTGTATTGTCGTTTTGCTCTCGGGCCAATCGGGCCATGGATACTAGCGCACTATTTGGCTCCCTTTTAAATGCCCGGTAGCCAGCCAGCGGAGCATCCGCTCTCCAACAAGTGCTTTCCCTGGCTTCTTTGGCTGCACCAGTCGGATTGGTCCAGACATTGCTGAACCGTTTGACCCTCATCGCTAGAGGACAGAGGGGGAGCCTGGAGGCCTTCGATTCTGCTGGATCCGTTGACCACACGAATGACCGACGACGCGAAGCCAGGGAAGAAACTTCT
Source organism: Penium margaritaceum (assembly GCA_023375785.1). Lineage (NCBI taxonomy): Eukaryota > Viridiplantae > Streptophyta > Zygnematophyceae > Desmidiales > Peniaceae > Penium > Penium margaritaceum. Next base: position 27,428 of record SZWC01005142.1, read on the forward strand.
GCCGACTTTTGTTCTGCTAGTTTCGCTTAGGATCTGTCCTCTTGGAGTTGAATGAACGGGCGCACGATTGCGTACATCCATGCGTTTTGGCCGCATGTGGACACGTGTTGCCGCGATCGTGGAAGATTACTGCTCAGCTAAAACAATGGCCGATCACTAGAACGTGATGGACTTACTCGAGTCTTCCTCATCCACGAATCCGTCCGATAAGACTGGAGTGAACCGGACAACTCGTCAGGCGGTCCCATGGGTGCGCGACTGCGTCTTTCCATGCGACTCCGACATAGCATACGCTTAGGCATCCTTCAGACTACCTGAAATGGTGCCTACACCGGCCCTCCTCAGGGTACGACGGGCTCTCGCCTAACTCGTCGCCAAAACACGCTTTGGGGTGGAGTGTGCAAGGTGCGGTTGGGGTTAGACATCCTTCGACTTGAGGCAACCGATGCTGCGCCCTTCAAGGCCAGATGCAGTTGTCTTACTACGGCTTTCTTACTATTCTGGGGGCGTCACGAGGATCACCAGTGCATTCTTGAACCTGGCGGTGTTGATGGTCCCACTGGACCCATCGACCCGCGTGAGCAAGCCACCCAAGTCATCGGCACGAGCCAGCCAACGGGGTCATCCCAGTGTGCCAACCAGCCGTGAAACCCGCGTGAACCAACAAGCCGATTCATTCGCGTGAGCCAACCAGCTGCGTCACCCCCGTGAGTGATCCACGTCATCGCATGTTTTAAATTGTGCTAGAGCGCTTCGTCCCTATCATTGTCCTCATCAAATTTTACATTGTTTTCATTGTTGTCTAAGTCGTCGCCGCCGCCGCCGCCGTCGTCGTTGTCTACCTCATCGTCGTCGTCATCATCATTGTTGTCGTCGTCGTCTCTGTTGCGGTAGTGGTGGTGGTGGTGGTGGTCGTCGTCGTCGTTGTCAACGTCGAAATGATCGTCGTCATCATAATCTTCCTCATAGTCCTCCAATTCCATCCATCCTCATCCTCCTCACATCCTCCCCCCCTCTTCCTCCCTCAATCTCCTCCCCTCCTCCTCCTTTTCCACCTCCTCCTCGCCCTCGCTCTCGTCATCGTCGTTGTCCTCCTCCTTTCCATCCTCCTCCTCCTCCTCCTCCTCCTCCTCCTCCCCCTCCTCCTCCTTT
>SZWC01005142.1:61012-76830 GCA_023375785.1 Penium margaritaceum
AAGACCAGTTCTGCTCCTGCAGCTACTGCTGCTGGGCCGCCTGCTAGTGCAGCTGCACCTGCTGCTGCTGCTGCTTTGCCTGCTGCTGTTGCTGCTGCATTTGCTGAGGAGCGCATAGCTTGAACTTGTTGGCGGAAAGGTGAAGGTTGCAGTCTCTAGCCCAGGTCCCCCTCTTTTTTTCTTTTTTCCTAAGTTGGAGGTCGTGAACTGGGAGGTCCGAGTTCGACTCCCCCATGAAAAAAAGGGAAACGGCCGAATAAAAACGGCCATTTGAAAACGGCCGTTTTTATTCGGCCTTCAAGGGCTAAAAAATCCCGTTTTTATCAAGGTAGTTCCAGACCAATCAATTAATGTTGTGGGTAGTTTTTTGGAGCCTTTTTTTCCTTTCAGCCATTTCTTTAGCCATGTGGCGACCTTCCCTTTCAATGTGGTGCGTTATACAGGGCGCTCATGGCAAGTGGTGCCAGAATCTCTCGCATGGAAGACAGCAACTGGCAACGATGCAGACGTAATGGCACGAAAGAAACAAAACTGCACCAGGGGTGTGCTTGCCTACATCCTGTCTTTGTGCCTGCCTACGCATCGCTGTTTCGCCGACATGAGGTCAGTGTGGAAATGGTAGAAATGGGATGATCATGGACCGTTCTCAAAAAGTGGTGTTGGCCGGGTGGGGGGGGGGGGGGGGGGGGGGGGGGGGGGGCTGACTTCGAGCAGGTCAAGTGTGCAGCAGCTTGAGAGTGATGTGTGTTCTCCAGGATGAGCATGACATCTCTTTTCATCAATGAATGCACTCAATATGAAAGTGTGTGTTGTCAATGGCCCGACACTAGCCAGGTCCCACTGCCAATGTTTGCTCTGCCAAAGAACGGCCAGTCTCAGACATTGACATATCCATGGCCTGGTTTCCAGGAAGCAGGAACAGATGAAAGCTAGCTAGCAGCAGCTCACTTCCTTGGTTACCGAAATCTCCTCATCTGGAGGAGGGAGATGAGGCAGCAGCAGCTCCACGGTTCAGTCTGACAGTGTGTTGTCAGCTTTACCCCTTGTACTTGCATGGTTTAGGTTGGTAGCGCTTGTGTTGCACATACAGCACATGCAAACACATGCTTTTGTTACACCATGCAGCGCTCTTCAGTCATTGGGTCTTTTTGCTCTTTTTCATTTTTTCTTTTCTGTTGAAAATGTGGCTGAAATGACTGCCATCTGGATGTGTCCTAACTCCCATTGGAGGGTGTCACTCTAACTCTGGAGTGCTCAAAGATGGTTGCCCACGATCTTGTTGTAGTGGAGGAACAGTGCTCGGATCCAATTCCTCGTGTCTTGCTGCATCGACCCACACGCTACCACCACCTCCTTTTGTGTGTGTGTGTGTGTGTGTGTGTGTGTGTGTGTGTGTGTGTGTGTGTGTGTGTGTGTGTGTGTGTGTGTATGGAAATCTCGGTCAAGAGAAGGAACACGCAAATGCCGCCTTTTTCAGGATACAGACCACGTCTTCCCAGTTGCGATGATCTCTTTGCCACCGTCCTTCATGGAAACCTGGCTGCTAATTGTTTCAAGCTGTGCTCCTTTTGGTGCCGATCATTGTCTCCTTCCTCTGCTCCTTCTTCCTCTGATCCCCGTCGATACCTTCGTTGCCATTGTCTGTTTCCCATAATATCTAAACATAGGTGTATGTCACTCCTCTATTATTATGCTTCCCGGATCGATTAATAGATAAACAGATAAATAGATAGTTAGATAGATAAATGTCATTCAATGAAGTATGAGTTCTACATACGGGAGAGAAAGTGTAGAGTTCTCCACATGAGTGGAAGCAGCAAAAGCAAAAGCCACACGACCACAAGTACTGGCTGTGACAATCTAGTGCTCGAACATCATCCTACAAATCTACTAGCTCTCCACAAGACACAGATGACACCGCATCCCTTCTGTTCAACACTCTTCAGGTCCTAGCAATGTCCTGGTCGAGGGAAGTGTCATCCCCCCGCTCTGTCGCCCGCTGTCGGAGCAGTTGTGCATGTGCTCATTGGAGGGCCACTACCATATGGCGGTTGAGGAGGGCACGCAATGGGACGGCCACCCAAACCGTACCCCCCTTTCCAGCTGGTCTCCGTTGAGTCATCTTCAAGGACATCCGCAACACCTTGTCGAGGCCTTGCCAGAAGGCCCCCAAGGTATCCATTGCAGGGAAGATGAATTCCATCTGGTCCCGCTCTGCCTGGCACGGCCACTGTGCATGTTTCCTCTCCTTGTCCTCATCACATTGTCGAGTGCCACCTCTTTCGGCTCTGCGAACTCTCTCTTCAAACTTGGCTATTGGGGATCTTCAATTACCACGTCCATGACTAACATGTACTCTCTATTCAGGTCAATCTACGTGATATCCAGGCGCTCATCTTGCAATAACCCGATGTGCTCCCCTATCACCCCGCCCATCTTACTCTTCTGTACCACCGCTGCCAGCTTTTGCATCACTGGACCACGCACCGCTTTCATGCCCCTACCTTGGACACACTGGTGTGTATGCTCTCGAGCACATGGATGGATCTGGCTCCTATCTGCACACGTGCACATCAGCGTGTGACGTAGGTCTGCAAGCAACAATGCAAGATGGACCGGCAGGCCACTCTCTATACCTTTAATGCTACGTACAATCCGGTCGGTGGGCCAAAAGCCAGTCCCCACTATGCTCCCCTTGGACCGATGCGAAGCACTCCAACTGTTGCTGCACCTCCTCCTCTCCCTTCTGCGCTGCCACCATGAAATCGAGTTTCCCAAGCTGTCATTCTTGGACAGTATCACATAGGTCATGGAAGAGGGGCTTGGGGCTCCCTTGCTCACACTCTGATAACTCTGAAACCATCCCCTCACACTAGAAAACCCCTGAAGCGGCCGCACTTGTAGCTCTGCCAAGGTCCCACTCGTTTATGGTGTGCACCCATTCCTCTTTCCCTATTCACCCTCTCCTCTCCTAGAGTCTAACCCCTCTCATTTGTGTCGCGCTCATCATTGCCTGTGCCTCGAGTGCATCGTGTTGTATCAATGCATAGAGGAAGGGGTTAATGGAGTCTCCATATAACACCCTCCTTTACTACCAGAGCACATATGGTTGAGCCCCTCGCTGGTAGTATAGGTCCGAGGGCTGGTCGTAGAAAAGTGCCAGTGCTGAGGTCAGCTGCTCGAAGCCCCTCGCTTGCACTATTTCAATATGGCGGCCTGCTCGACAGAGTTGAATGCGTTTTTCACATTGATGCTCAAAAGACCCTACTCTGCGTGTTGGTCCAGCTGCTCCATGATGGCATGGACCACCGTGTTTGCCACTGTGGACATCCCCATTCGCTATTTCAATGGTGCCAGTGCAATCTCCATCTCACTCCTCCCTATGCTAGCCATCCTCCTCCACAACAAGCGTGCGATCGTCTCACTCACCGTAAACGGTCGCACACCCCCATTAAGCCTCGCCAGAATGATATGTTTGCTCACAGCCAAGAAGCCATAAGGTGTAGGATGGAGCCCTCCTTGGCATAAAGAAACAAGTAGTTGTGCCAGTTTTAGGGTGAGTTGCTCGTGTCCCACCACCACTTGAGGTAGGTGGTCCACTGTCAACCCCAACGGACTTGCTGCCGTACCCCTATTTCTGTCCACTATTGCCCCCTGAACATCGTCTGCGTCTTGGGANACCATACAAGGCGTCGCACGCCTTGGTCAGAGCCCTTTGCAGCCATTGCTCCCTCGGCTCCTCCTCCCTATGGCACAGGCGGCGTTGTGGTGGTGGGCGTCCCACATGGTGAGTGTGTACTACAGTTTCTCTCCACAGTTTCTCCCACTCCCCTTGTAGGAACCGGGTAGCCAGCAATCTCTCCCAGCCAATATCCGTACCACGCTTGTGCTGGGGTCATGTTCTAAGTTTCTGGCTAGGCATTTCTTGTAGAAGAAGAGAACGTGTGCCATCCATGCAATGGGAGGCACACCAAACCAGGAGCATGGCAACCGTTGCTCGGACTGCATCCAACGCGCCAGCCAGGTTCCGTGATTGCACAAAGGGGACAAGGCCCTCCACACCATACAGCTGCCGCACTCCAACCCCTTTGCCCATCATCACAGGCGCTCCCAACAATGGCCGGTGCTCTCTTCCCCGACCATGTCATCTGCCGACTGCTGTTGCTGCACGCCTTCCCCCGTGTCACCATGTAAATCGCCTCTCCCTACTCTCCAAGAACCCCTTGGAACATCATCTGTCCACCATGGTCCCCCTCTCCCCTCTCTGGCATTTCCTTGGGCCCCACCGGTAGTCATCCTGTATTGCTTGTGACCACCCCTCTCCCTCAGGGATGGTCCCCCCTTGTCTGCATTCCCACTATCCAGCCACTGCTGTGCCTCCGCCACCAGTCCTGGGTCGCATGACCTCCTTTTGTCCTCATCGAAAATTGCCTTCATCGGCAATGCGATTGTGTACTCGGCCCTCCCTCCCATCGCCGCCTACTGTCACTCTACCCCTTGGCCGCCCCAACTCGAACCTGTCAGTGAGCTCCTGTCCGGCCATCCTGGGCCCGCAGACCCCGCATGACCCCTCCTGAGTCCTCGCCCCCCCTGTCTGTTGACATAATGTGCCCCTTGCCATGAGTGCCGTTGATCGTACTCCCTAGTTCGACCAGTAATGAGCTGTCGAACACTTGATCTGACTATAGATTTGAATTCCTTGGAAAATTCCATGCAAGATCGAGCTTTGAATCGCTCGATTTGAGTGAGTATTCATAAAGTTAGCCTAGCATGAAGTTCGGGTGTTGGGCGTGTGGAATCTAGTACTCGCGATGGGTGGCAGGATAATCCATCGCGAGTGATCAGAGTTCGTCTCCAACGAGCTCGAAATGTACCAGGGGCATGAATTAAGTGACTAGAGGTACCTCCTTCACCAGGGTGCATCTTCTAGGACATTAGAGGACGCCACAATGCCCGACAATGATCTACCTATATAGACATTAAGATGACATGTCACGTGAGAGGTAGCAATATGTGTAAATTCATGTGAGGTCATCTGTATTGCACTCACCTTTTTGTCAAAACCCCATCGTTATGTGAAGTATGAATTGCAGCATTCCTCATGGGAACGTTGGTGGGTTTCACAGTCCATATCTGAATGTTCTTGCATGAAGGTAAGGCATCTTCAGGGACATTAGAGGACCACACAGGGCCCCAACACAATGTACCAAGATAGATGTAAAGACTTGTCACGTGACAGGATGGGTTATCTAAAATGTGCGTTCAGGTATACTGCACTCATGCATTCTTTGCAAACGGTTCGTTACGTTGATTCTGGATTGAATCATTTGTGTTGGTATCATTGAAAGATTCTATCGTGTATGCAAAGATGGTCTCGGATAAAGGTGAAGCATCTTCTAGGACGTTAGAGGACCCCACCACACCTCATCGCGATGTAGCAATATTGACCTTAAGACGATGTGTCACGGGAGAGGTAACAATATCGGAGAATCCACATGAGGTCATCTATATTGCACTCACGTTTTGTCGCAAACCCATTGTTATGTGAAGCATCAATTGCAACATTCCTTATGGGAACGCTCGTGGGTTTTGGCGTCTATGCGTGAACGTTCTGGCATAAAGGCGATGCACCTTCTATGACGTTAGGGGACCATACCGCGTCCCACAAAAATGTACCAATGTAAACGTTGACGTGTCACGTGGGACGATGCGATGTTTGAAATGTATGTTTAGCTCTATTGCACACAGGATTTCCTCCTAAACCCTTTGTTACGTCAATTCTCCATTGAAGCATTTGTGTTGATATTATTGTCCGATCCCGTCGTCCATGTGAAGAAGCTCCGAGATGAAGGCAACACATCATCTACAACGTTAGAAGACCCCACCACGCCCCACCACGATCTACCAATAGAAACGTTAAGAGGACTTGTCACGTGAGAGGTTGCAACATCCGTGAATGTATGTGGGGTCATTTTTTTTGCAGTCACGTTTTTGTTGCAAACCCATCGTTATGTGAAGTATCAATTGCAACATTGCACATAGGGACATCGGTGGGTTTTGGCGTGCACGTGTGAACATTCTAGAATGAAGGCGACCCATCTTCTTGTACGTTAGAGAACCACACCATGTCCCACCGTGATGTACCGATACAAACGTTAAGACGTGGCACATGGACGATGTGATATCCAAAATCTGGGTTTAACTGTGTTGCACTCACGCTTTCCTTGCAAACCCTTTATTACGTCAATTTCTGATTGAAGCATTTGTGTTGGGATCATTTTCCGATCCCGTAGTCCATGAGAAGACGTAATGGGATGAAGGCAAGGCATGTTCTTTGACTTAAGATGATCCCACCACGCCCCACCACAATCTACCAATATAGACATCAAGACAATGCATCACATGAGAGGTAACAATATCTGTAAATTCATGTGAGGTCATTTGTATGGCACTCACCTTTTCGTCACAAACCCATCGTTATGTAAAACATCAATTGCACAATTTCTCATGGGGACTTCGTAGGATTTTGGCATCCATACATGGACGTTCTGGTATGAAGACGGTGCATTTTTTAAGACCTTACGGGAAAATAGCACGCTCCGCCACAATGTACCAATATAGACGTGAAGACGTGTCACGTGAGAGGATGCAATATCAAAAATGTGTGTTTAGATGTATTGCACTCACACTTTCCTCCCAAACCCTTCGTTACGTCAATTCTCAATTGAAGAATTTGAGTTGGGATCGTTGTCTGACCGTTGTCCATGTGAAGGCGGTCAGGGATGAAGGCGACACATCTTCTAGGACATGAGAGGATCCCACCACGCCCCATCGTGATGGTCCAATATTGACGTTTAGATGATGTCACATGAGAGGTAGCAATATCCGAAAATTCGTGTGAGGTCTTCTATATTGCAATCACGCTTTTCTCAAAAACCCACCATTATGTGAAGTATCAAGGGCAACATTCCTCATGGGAATGTCAGTTGATTTCAGCGTCCATGCGTGAACGTTCTGGCATGAAGGTGACGCATCTTCTAGGATGATAGAGGACCACACCACGCCCCAACGGGATGCACCAATGTAAACATGTGTCACGTGAGACGATACGATATCCAAAATGTGTATTTAGCTATGTTGCACTCATTCTTTCCTCGCAAACCCTTTGTTATGTTCATTTTTTATTGAAGCATTCGTGTTGGTATCGTTGTCCGATCCCACCGTCCATGAGGAGACGTTTTGGGAAGAAAGCGACACATCTTCTAAGACGTTAGAGGACCCTACCATGCCCCACCACAATGTACCAACATAGATGTCACGACGACTTGTAATGTGAGAGGTTGCAACCTTCATGTTTTCATGTGAGGTCATCTGTTTTGCACTCACGTTCTTGTCGCAAACCCATCTTTATGTGAAGCATCAATTATAGCATTACTTTTGGGGATTTGGGTGGGTTTCGCCGTTAATGCGTGAGTGTTCTAGCATGAAGGCGACGCATCTTCTATGACATTAGAGGACCACCCCACGCCCCACCGAGATGTACCATATAGACGTTAAGACGTGTCAAGTGAGATGATACAATATCCAAAATTTATGTTTAGCTATATTACACTCACGCTTTCCTTGCAAATCCTTCATTATGTCAATTCTTGATTACAGCATTTGTGTTGAGATCATTTTCCAGTCCCGTCGTCCATGTAAAGAAGTTCTGGAATGAAGGCAATGCCTCCTCTAGGACGTTAGAGGACCCCACCATGCCCCACCACAATCTACCAACATAGACATTAAGAGGACGTGTCACGTGAGAGGTTGCAACATCCGTAGATTCATGTGAGATCATCTTTTTTGCGCTCATGTTTTCCTGGCAAACCCATCCTTCTGTGAAGTATCAAGTACACCATTCCTCATGGGGACGTTGGTGGACTTTAGCATGCATGCCTGAATGTTAAGGCATGAAGGCGACGCACCTTCTAGGATGTTAGAGGACAACACTACTCCCCGCCGTAATATACGAATGTAAATGTTAAAACGTGTCACGTGAGATGATGCGATATCCAAAATGTACATTTAGCTGTGTTCCACTCACGCCTTCCTTGCAAACCTTGTCTTCTGTCCATTCCCTGTCGAAACATGTATGTCAAGATCATTATCCAATCCATAGTCCGTGAGAGGACATTCTGGGATGAAGGCGATGCATCTTCTTGGACGTCAGAGGACCCTACTAGGCCCCACCACAGTCTACAAACATAGACGTTAAGAGGATGTGTCACATGAGAGGTAGTAATATCTGTAAATTCATGTGAGTTCATCTGTATTGCACTCATGTTTTTGTCGCAAACCCATCGTTATGTGAAGTATCATTTGCAGCATTTCTCATGGGGATGTTGGTTGGTTTTGGCGTCCATGCGTGGATATTCTAGTATGAAGGCGACGCATCTTCTAGGACGTTTGACGACAACAATACACCCATCAACGATGTACCACTATAGACATGAAGACATGTCATGTGAGAGGATGCAATATCTGAAATGTGCGCTTAGGCGTATTGCACTTATGCTTTCCTCGCATACCCTTCGTTACGTCAATTCTTGATTGAAGCATTCATTTTAGGATCATTGTCCAATCCAGTCATCCATGAGAAGACGTCCTGGTATGAATGCGACGCATCTTTTATGACGTTAGAGGACCCCACCATGCCCCAAAATGATGAACCAACGTTGACATCAAGGCCACGTGTCACGTGTGAGGTTGCAACATCCGTAAACTAATATGAGGTCATCCGTATTACACTCACGTTTTCATTGCAAACCTATCACTATGTGAAATATCTATTGCATCATTCCTCGTGGAGACGACGCTAGGTTTTGGGCATCCATGTATGAACATTCTGGTATGAAGATGACGCATCTTTTAGGGCATTAGAGGACCATACCACGCCACACCGGGATGTACCAATGTAGATGTTAAGATGTGTCATGTGAGACGATGTGATATCCAAAATGTTCCTTTAGCTATACTGCACTCACGCATTCCTTGCAAACCATTTGATACGTCAATCATCGGTTGAATCATTTGAGTTGAGATCATTTTCTGATCTTGTCGTCCATTTCAAGACATTCTGGGATGAAGGTGATACATCCTCTAGGATGTTAGAGGATCCTACCACGCCCCACCACTATCTAGCAATAGAGACAATGAAATGACGTGTCAAGTGAGAGGTTGCAACATCTTTAAATTCACGTTAGTTCATTTGTTTTGCACTCATGTTTTCATTGCAAACCAATCATTATGTAATGTATGAATTGCAGAATTCCTCATCACGACGTTGGTGGGTTTTGGCGTCCATGCTTGAACACTCTGGTATGAAGTCGACGCATTTCGAGGAAGTTAGAGAAGCACAATATGCCCTGCCGCGATGTACCAATATAAACGTTATGAAGTGTCACATGAGACGATGCAATACCGGAAATATACGTTTAGCTATGTTACACTCATGTTTTCCTCACAAACCCTTTGTTACATTGGTTCTCCATTGAATCATTCGTGTTTGGAGCGTTGTCTGATCTCGTCCTCAATTAGGAGACGGTCTAGGACGTCGCATCTTCTAGGATGTTAGAGGACCTCACCACACCCCACCACGATCTACCAATATAGGCGTTAAGGTGACATGTCAAGTGAGAGGTAGAAATATCCATAAAATCATGTGAGGTCTCTTGTATTGCACTTACGTTTTCGTCAAAAGCCCATTGTTATGCAAAGTATCAACTACAGCATTCCTCATGGGAACATCGGTGGGTTTTGGCGTCCATACGTCAATGTTCTTGCATGAAGGCAAGGCATCTTGTAGGACGTTATTGGACCACACCAGGCCCCGCAACGATGTACCAATATAGACGTAAAGACATTTCACGTGACAGGATGCAGTATTCAAAACGTGTGTTTAGGTGTATTGCACTCAAGATTTCCTCGCAAACCATTTGTTACATCAATTCTCCATTAAAGCATTTGTGTTGGGATTGTTGTCCGATCCTGTCGTCCATGAGAAGACGGTCTAGGATGAAGGCGAAGCATCTTCTAGGACGTTAGAGGACCCCACCACACCCTATTCCAATGTACCAAGATTGACATTAACACGACGTGTCACGTGAGAGGTAGCAATATTGGAAAATTCATATGAAGTCATATGTATTGCACTCACGTTTTTGTCGTAAATCCATCGTTATGTGAAGTATCAATTGTAGCATTCCTCATGGGAACATTGGTCGGTTTTGGTTTCCATGCATGTACGTTCTTACATAAAGGCAACGCATCTTTGAGGACGTTAAAGGACCACACCATGCCCCACCGCGATGTACCAATGTAAACGTCGATGTGTCTCGTGAGATAATGCGATATCTAAAATGTGCGTTTAGCTTTACTACACTCACTCTTTCCTTGCAAACCCTTTGTTATGTCAATTCTCGATTAAAGCATTCGTGTTGAGATCGTTGTCTGATCCCATCATCCATGTGAAGGCATTCTGGGATGAAGATGATGCATCCTTCAGGATGTTAGAGGACCCCACCACGCCCCACCATAATCTACCAATGTAGAAGTTAAGACAATTTGTCACGTGAGAGGTTACATTATGAGTAAATTCATGTGAGGTCATCAGTTTTATAAACACGTTTCTTTGTCGTAAACCCATCGTGATGTGAGTTATCAATTGCAGCATTCCTCATGGGGACGTCGGTGGGTTTCAGCATTCATGCATGAAAGTTCTAGCATGAAGGCGAGGCATCTTCTAGGACGGTAGAGGAGCACACCACGCCCCACTCCAATATATCAATGTAAAAGTTAAGACTTGTCACGTGAGACGATGCGATATCCGAAACATGCGTTTAGGTGTGTTGCACTCACGCTTTCCTCGCAAACCCTTCGTTATGTCAATTCTCGATTGATTCATTCATGCTGCGATCGTTGTCCAATTGTGTCGTCCATGAGAAGACGTTCTAGGATGAAGGTGACACATCTTCTTGGATGTAAGAGGATCCCACCATGCGCCACCACGATCTACCAACGTAGACGTAAGACAACGTGTCACATGAGAGGTGGCGATATCCGTAAATTCATGTGAGGTCATCTGTATTGCACTCACGTTCTTGTGGCAAAACCATCGTTATGTGTAGTATCAATTGCAAAGTTTTTCATGGGGACTTTCTAAGATTTTGGTGTCCATGTGTGGACGTTTTGGTATGACGACGATGCATCTTCTAGGATATTACAAGACAACAGCATGCTCCCCCATGATGTACCAATGTAGATATGAATACGTGTTACGTGAGACGATGCGACAGCCAAAATATGTGATTAGCTGTATTACACTCGCACTTTCCTTGCAAACTCTTCATTACGTCAATTCTAAAGTGAAGCATTCCTGTTGGGATTGTTGTCTGATCCCATTGTCAATGAGAAGATGGTATATGATGAAGGCGACACATCTTCTAGGACGTTAAAGGACCCCATCACGCCCCATCTCAATGTACCAATGTTGACGCTACAAAGCCGTGTCACGTGAGAGGTAGCAATATCTAAAATTCATGTGAGGTCATCTGTATTGCACTCACGTTTTTGTTGCAAACCCATCGTTATGTGAAGTATCATCTGCAACATTACTCATGGGAACATCGGTGGGTCTTGGCGTCCATGCATGAATGTTCTAGCATGAAGGTGACACATCTTCTAGGACGTTAGAGGACCACACCACGCCCCACCGTGATTTACCAATGCAAACGTTGACGTGTCACGTGAGACGATGCGATATCCAAAATGCGGGGTTAGCTGTGTTGCACTCACCCTTTCCTTGCAAACCCTTCGTTATGTCAATTCTTGATTGAAGAATTCGTTTTGGGATCATTGTCCGATCTCGTTGTCTATGAGAAGACATTCTGGGATGAAAGCAACGCATCTTCTAGGATGTTAGAGGACCCACCACACGCCACCACAATGTACCAACATAGACATTGAGAAGATGTGTCATGTGAAGGGTTGCAACATCCGTAAACTCATGTTATGTCATCTGTTTTGCACTCACATTTTTGTCAGAAACCCATCGTTATGTGAATTATCAATTGCAGCATTCCTCATGGGGTGTAGGTTGGTTTCGCTGTCAATGCATGAACGTTTTACCTTGAAGGCGAAGCATCTTCTAGGACATCAGAGGAACACCCCACACCCAACTGAGATGTACCAATATAGACGTTAAGACAATGCTATCCAAAATGTGTGTTTAGCTATATTGCACTCACGCTTTCCTCAGAAACCCTTCGTTATGTCAATTCTCTTTTGAAGCATTTGTGTTGAGAGAGTTTAAGGATCCCGTCATCCATGAGAGGACATTCTGGGATGAAGGCGCCGCACAGGGCCACATCCCTTGTACTACCTGCTCAACAATATTAGTGGAACTGAAGCAAAGGTGTGCCACAGCCAGAATGGCAATCCCTCTGAGAGACAAAGCGACGAGAAAGATAGCTTCAAACTAGAATGTCACAGAGTCAGTCTCGTGGAAAACAATCTGAGGTCTCAACAACAATTCAGTTCCTCAACAGAACCACCTTGACCAATGGGCCTTTTTTCATCCAATGTTTGCTGACCAAACTTCAAGAAATTACCTAATAGAGTGACACATATGTTACAAATTATCTTGGAGATCGCTTTGAGGGGTGCAGACTCTGAGAAAATATACAGTGACAGTGCAGGTTCATCTCCGCAAGTATTTGGCCAAGCTCCAAAGGTCTTGTGATTAACCATGTTGCAGACCTCTCCAAGAACAAGACAATGGCTTTGTGTCACAATGGTCAGAAGGCAAACGTACCTGCGGTGATCACTCCTACCCATGACACTCATCTATGCATACGGCCAACAAAGCTGGTTCTCCAATCGTGTTCTTGCACCACCTCTCCCTCTCTCTCTCTCTCTCTCTCTCTCTCTCTCTCTCTCTCCCTCTCTCTCTCTCTCTCTCTCTCTCTCTCTCTCTNAATGGTCAGAAGGCAAACGTACCTGCGGTGATCACTCCTACCCATGACACTCATCTATGCATACGGCCAACAAAGCTGGTTCTCCAATCGTGTTCTTGCACCACCTCTCCCTCTCTCTCTCTCTCTCTCTCTCTCTCTCTGTCTCTCTCTCTATCTCTCTCTCTCTCTCTCTCTCTCTCTCTCTCTCTCTCTCTCTCTCTCTCTTAAGCTTGGCCCACCCAAGTCACCTCCTTGCTCTTGTGCCCGCTCAATGAAGCACGCTAGGATAGTCTACCAACTATTCGTACTACTTGCATTACTCTTGAAATAAATACAATGGATTCCTCTGAAGCCTTGCCCTCTGGGCCACCTCTGGTTCTTTCTCCTTGCATTTTCCTTTTCGAGCCTGTGCATTCACACTGTGCCCAATCTATCTTTTCTGATATCATTCTTGCCTCATCAACGCCCTCACCTACGAGGGAGCTTCTAGTCTTCACTCCAAGTACTGTGTTTGCACAAGGAACTTCTCTCCCTGTTCAGTGCTCGCACCTTCATTTTGCACCCACAATACTGCCCTTCAAATCCACTTCAGCTCCCCTTTCCGCTGCTGTTTCCACTCCACTTTGCTCATGCTATTGCCCTCACTTAAGCGCTTGTCCTTGTGACTGTGCCCATTCACAGAAGCTCTTGCTATGTTCTGACAACCTACCATCCACGTCAGGCTAGCAGAGTTTAAATGTTGTTCCACTTGTTTGTCCTGTTCTATTGCATATAAATAGGGTGCTCCTTCCCTTAAGTTCAACTCAGAAACGTCCTGTACATCCTGTTTGCCTTAGGTTCCATGGCCCTTGTTAATGGGTGTCCGCTTTCCACATTTGCTCATTCTTCACCATCCATTTTCTTGCCACTCACATCAATTTTTTCCATCACTTTGTTCCTCCGCTCCACTCTGCTCATCTCAAAGCAACATCCTCTTTTACAGCTTCTCTCTCTCTCTCTCTCTCTCTCTCTCTCTCCCTCTCTCTNAACTTGGACTATGGAACTCTCCTCTGAGATTATTGCCAGTCACTGTCCAATCTCCAGCTTCACTACCTGCTTTCATCTTTATCTCTTTTCTCTCATCACCTTCCCATGACTTTGAACATTCTGCGGCTTCTATCCTCCTTGGATCTTGCTCATCCCAAGTATCTACATCCTCTAACATGGTAATGAAGCTTCAGGCAACATTGCCTGGTGCCACCGGACCAAGTCACCGCATCTCCGCTGCCATCACCGCCTCCTCCTATGAGTGATTCCTCCTACTCATTCTACCACAGCTCTGGCCACCAATTTCATCTTGTTTACTTCCACCTTTGTCTCGGGAAATCTGTGATACCAACTGGCAAGTTTCAATCCACCCAGTGTCTAGTCAAATACACGTAACATCCGCTGCTGCCCTTGTCCAATTTCAAAATTTTCTTAGCCCTAAGGTCTCCTTGATAGCTTGCCCCCTCACCTATTCATGTACTTCATTTAGCCACAGCTGAAATCAGCAGCATCGTCTTGCATTGCTTCTCAAGGCTTGGCGATATCTGCCGCCGCGATCAAGCCCAGTGTCCAAGATGAAATCCATGTTGCAATATCCAGCCTAATCCGTCAATGAAAGCCTCGAGCAGTAAACGAGCCGCTCTTTGCCGCCCCTTCATCTTAAGATTCCTGCCACCTTCTGCCCCCCTCAATTTCAGTCCTATACCTACACTGCCACAAGCTATCCTTGTCCTTGTTTATCCTCAGCTATTTGCAACCTCCCTGCCACTTCCTCCCATCCTCATGGCTTTGTGTCAAGGTTACCTCTTCACAGCAGCCTCCACATCCCAAAATGCCTTCTGCATCTCCTCCTCATCAAGCTATTGCATTTTTTCCAACCTGCTCTATGTAAATCATTATGACCTTCCACCCTCCTTCTGCTTCCTCACTCCGTCATCTTCTCAAGCCTTCCTCTAGCACTGCCTCTCCTCCTTGGATGGCCTCCTCTACATCATTAGCAGCAGCCACATCTGCCTCATGTGCTTCCTCTACCCCACCAGCCTCATCAGCTGCATCTGCTTAACCTACTTTTTCTGCTTCACTTGCTTTGTAAGCATGCGCAACAGTATCAGCTGTATCATCAACATCATCATCTTCAATCATCACCCTCTCCATTATCTTCATCAATCATTGTCAACCAATCAGCTATCATTGTACATGGTTTTCCCCTGCGCCTCGTCTTTCATCTGCTCATTGTAACCAATCATCATTCAGCAATCAGCTCGGCATCAGGATATGCATGTGTCACTGCCCGCTTTGTAGTGACCTACACCCACGCCGTCCAATCAATGAGGGCATGTAAGTTTTCCCTTGTTTCTAGTCAATGAGTCCATGAATCACTTTATCAATCCATCAATCAATCAATTGATCAACCCATCAATCAATGAATCAATCAATCAATTGGTCAACTAATCAATCAATAAATTAGTCAATAAATAAATAAATCAATTAATCAATCAATCAACCAATCAATCAATCAATGAATCTTTTAATCAACCAAATAATTCAATCAATCAATCAATTAATCAATCAATCAATCAATCAACCAATCAATCAATCAATCAATCAATCAATCAATCAATCAATCAATCAATCAATCAATCAATCAATCAATAAATCAATCAATCAATCAATCCATCAATCAATCAATCAATCAATCAATCAATCAATAAATCAATCAATCAATCAATCAATCAATCAATCAACTAATCAATCAGTCAATCAGTGAATCAATCAATCAATCAATCAATCAATCAA
>SZWC01005142.1:106747-122211 GCA_023375785.1 Penium margaritaceum
TGGTACATGTCGAACCCCAATAATCCATCCATGACAGATGCAACCTCATGCAATAACATCACAAACTACGTCATTTTGTTCTTTTTCTAAAGAACTAGCAATGTCAGGCCAGTCTACTCCAAGCAGGTTCGCAATCCTTTAATGAAAAATAATTGCGGTGGCACTCTTTAGACTATGTGGTTCATGTGCAATTCATTGTCGTGGAAGTTTGTTTAGGGTACGGAGACACGGAGTACGTGTTGTTGTGTGTACAAACTCGTAACAAACAGAAGTCGTGGACAAAAAATGGCGGATGTTGAGGAAACTCCTAAAAATGGATTCGTTTGCGGTTGAAAGGTAGAGGGGAAGCTCAACTGCAACTAGCTCCAGCCAGAATTGGCTTTGAAGCACGAAGGACAAAACACTCATGACGGACGTGTGCTCGAGCAAAGTAATGGCCGTAGTGGAGACAGCGGAGGGATGCGACAGGAGGGTCACTTCAGCTCTGGTCCATGTCGAGAATGAGAACACAACGAATGTGTTAGATTGAATGAGTTAGTGAGAGCTAGGACAACTTGTGGCCTAAGTAGTAAAACAGGAAACTAAACAGCAAGTGGGGCGAGGTGAAGTGCTGTGAAGGTGAGGTGGTGGGGAGATGAGGTGGGAAGGTGAGGTGGGGAGGAGGTGAGGTGTGGAGGTGATGTGGGGAGGTGAGGTGGTGGAAAGGTGAGGTGGGGAGGTGAGGTGTTGGAAAGGTGATGTGGGGAAGTGAGGTGGTGGGAAGGTGATGTGGTGGGAAGGTGAGGTGGTGGGAAGGTGAGGTGGTGGGGAGGTGAGGTGATGGGAAGGTGATGCTGCCCAGATTTGGGGGAAGGATGATGCGGGGTGAAGTAGTGGTGTAGCCTTTTCGGGAAGAGGGGCAAAGTGGGGCAGTCCCTAGATGGTATAATGCATGGAGTAGGTTTGGGGGTAAATAGGCGGAGTAGCCCAAGAAGGGGCAAATAGGCGGGGTAGCCTTGTGAGGGGCGAACGAAATGGTGAGTTGGGTTGGGAGATAATGCTCATGGGGGGATTTGAACCTGTAAGGTCAGCCACAGTGATCAACGTGAGAAGCAAGAGACTCAGATTTCACTGATGGAGAGTTCCCGGAAGGAGGCGGGTGTGAATTGGCTACAGGTGCAGACCCGGGAGCTAAAAGTGTTGCCATGGTTGGAGGATCCTCAGTCTACCATGATGATGCTTTGTCTTCGCATCGTGCCTCGGGCCGACTTTTGGGTGTGCGCAGTGGCCGCTGATCCAGAGTGGAGTGCTCTTTTGGAGTGGTTGACAGTCTTGCAGGGGTTTGACTCGGCAATGTGGAGTGCTCTTTTGGAGATCCTTCAACCGGTGGAACCCCGCATGGACTCCTAGACAGGTGCTCTGCAGAGGCTGGCCATGCTCCGGGCGCTATTGCCGTTTGACGGGAGGGGCATGGGTCTTTTTGCAGTTGCGCCAAGGGCACACATTGCATACAAATGCTCTTCAGTAGCGCTGCTCCATTATCTTGTTGACCTCGTTGGCATTTCCTCCCAGGTCCTAAAGAGATGGGGTTTTTGTGTGCTCTGTAAGATGAGGCCATGGAGGAGCTGCTGGCTTCAGTCATTGCCAACCTCCCCTCTGTAGAGGCACTGCAACAGTGCTCGGGGCAAGGGCCAGTCCCTCATTTAATTGGAAGCNCCAGACCCGCCAAGGACATGTTGCGAGGGACCCTTCGCCAACAGCGATGCTGAGACACGACCGGGATCCTCTTGGTTTGGGCGGCTATCGAAAGTGTATTCCTCTGTTGTCGTTCTAAGGTTGATGGTTTGCAATCTCGTTTGTTGGCACCATGGCATGGAGGCCAACGATGTGTACATGCATCGAACCCCTGTTTGTGTCAATTTTACAGTTTTGGGGTAATGACCAAAGTAGGACTAGTCGGAAACATGAAACCCACTTGAATGTATTCAGCAAAATGCATGGACCACTTCCAACTGCAGGTGCATATTATTGCACGGGACCGGAGACCTAGCATAGTTGGTACATGTCGAACCCCAATAATCCATCCATGACAGATGCAACCTCATGCAATAACATCACAAACTACGTCATTTTGTTCTTTTTCTAAAGAACTAGCAATGTCAGGCCAGTCCACTGCAAGCAGGTTCGCAATCCTTTCATAAAAAATCATTGCGGTGGCACTCTTTAGACTATGTGGTTCATGTGCAATTCATTGTCGTGGAAGTTTGTTTAGGGTACGGAGACACGGAGTACGTGTTGTTGTGTGTACAAACTCGTAACAAACAGAAGTCGTGGACAAAAAATGGCGGATGTTGAGGAAACTCCTAAAAATGGATTCGTTTGCGGTTGAAAGGTAGAGGGGGAGCTCAACTGCAACTAGCTCCAGCCAGAATTGGCTTTGAAGCACGAAGGACAAAACGCTCATGACGGACGTGTGCTCGAGCAAAGTTATGGCCGTAGTGGAGACAGCGGAGGGATGCGACAGGAGGGTCACTTCAGCTCTGGTCCATGTCGAGAATGAGAACACAACGAATGTGTTAGATTGAATGAGTTAGTGAGAGCTAGGACAACTTGTGGCCTAAGTAGTAAAACATGAAACTAAGCAGCAAGTGGGGCGAGGTGAAGTGCTGTGAAGGTGAGGTGGTGGGGAGATGAGGTGGGAAGGTGAGGTGGGGAGGAGGTGAGGTGTGGAGGTGATGTGGGGAGGTGAGGTGGTGGAAAGGTGAGGTGGGGAGGTGAGGTGTTGGAAAGGTGATGTGGGGAAGTGAGGTGGTGGGAAGGTGGTGTGGTGGGAAGGTGAGGTGGTGGGGGGGTGAGGTGATGGGAAGGTGATGTTGCCCAGATGGGGGAAGGATGATGCGGGGTGAAGTAGTGGTGTAGCCTTTTTGGGAAGAGGGGCAAAGTGGGGCAGTCCCTAGGGGTGAGGCTGGTTGCGGTTGGAATCGGTGGTAGAACGCTACCGGACACAGGCTTTGCTCAACATAGTTGAGGACTTCGTGGGTCCACAAGTTAAGCACAGATTTCGTCTCACTCAGAAAGCCGTTCATGAGTCCTNTGCTCTTTTGGAGATCCTTCAACCGGTGGAACCCCGCATGGACTCCTAGACAGGTGCTCTGCAGAGGCTGGCTATGCTCCGGGCGCTATTGTCGTTTGACGGGAGGGGCATGGGTCTATTTGCAGTTGCGCCAAGGGCACACATTGCATACAAATGCTCTTCAGTAGCCCTGCTCCATTATCTTGTTGACCTCGTTGGCATTTCCTCCCAGGTCCTAAAGAGATGGAGTTTTTGTGTGCTCTGTAAGATGAGGCCATGGAGGAGCTGCTGGCTTCAGTCATTGCCAACCTCCCCTCTGTAGAGGCACTGCAACAGTGCTCGGGGCAAGGGCCAGTCCCTCATTTAATTGGAAGCCCCGATGGTGGCTGGAGGAGGTGAATCAGTTGGGGCTTGCTGTTTCTAGAGGCTTGCAATGAGATGGAAGTCCCATGGGTCTTGGAGACAAACTGTACTTGGCCCAGCTGACTTCTGCCTTTAGACACAGCTCTGGCTTGGGTTGTCAATGGGGTACCTCACTTTTCATGGTGCCCACAACTTGCTGCCATGGAAGTCAACTTCCTTTCTACCTCAGTGATAAATTTTGGAGCCACTATGCAAACGTCGCAGGAGGGCAAGGGCTTTGATCAGGGACAAAAATGGATGGCGAGTGCAACCCAAAGATCGCCAAGGAACTCCCAACTGTCGCGAATCGATGGTTGTGTGTTCTTTAGCTTTTGTTGAGCGGTTGCTGAAGCCTTGCTAGGAGGTCCAGTGCTGTTGCATGTGTAACGATGAAGGTGGACATGCCACAATCCGGTCCTCGACAACCTGGTGGCAACCCAACTCCGGATCCAACGGCCTGGTTGTGGCGCTCAATAGGGTTTTAATTCAGAAGGGTGCATGCCAGACATTACACGGGGCATGCCATCGGTGTCTAACAATCACCGGCAGCAGTCCAACGATAGTTGAACTGCGGCCGAGGACTTAGTGATAAATACAACAAAATTCATTCCAAATAGTTAAACATGAGTGCATACACGTGTGGATTTCGCTTACCCACCAGGCCAACTACAAAATGCATCTGTGGTCGAGCCAATGACGGCGACCAACGACTCCCAGCCTCACCCCTAATGGAGGGCTTGCGTCGAAGAGGAGGGCTCGCACACCCATAGGCAGGCAAACCTTTAGCTGCAGCCGGTGAGAGCAATGCAAGTGCTGATGGATGGCAGCTGAGATTTGACCGCGGGTCCTCCAGTTCACAGGGGAAGAGTCGCGAATCCCAAAACGATGATTTTTCATCCATACACATGGGAAAAACCATATCCGGCCCGAATGGAATGAATATGGTTACGAACCTTCCTTTTCATACGTCAGCACAGGAGGAGGGCCAATATCTCGCTTTCTCACGCCCATCCAGCCGCGGCCATTGTATTGTCGTTTTGCGCTCCGGCCAATCGGGCCATGGGTACTAGCGCACTATTTGGCTCCCTTTTAAATGCCCGTTCCATCGGTAGCCAGCCAGCGGAGCATCCGCTCTCCAACAAGTGCTTTCCCTGGCTTCTTTGGCTGCACCAGTCAGATTGGTCCAGACACTACTGAACCGTTCGAACAACCAACCCTCATCGCCAGAGGACAGAGGGGAAGCCTGGAGGCCTTTGATTCTGCTGGATCCGTTGACCACACGAATGACCGACGACGCGAAGCCAGGGAAGAAACTTCTGCCGACTTTTGTTAGTTTTAGGATCTGTCCTCTTGGAGTTGAATGAACGGGCGCACGATTGCGTACATCCATGCGTTTTGGCCGCATGTGGACACGTGTTGCCGCGATTGTGGAAGATTACTGCTCAGCTTAAACAATGGCCGATCACTAGAACGTGATGGACTTACTCGAGTCTTCCTCCAGCGAAGTCCTAATCCGCGTCAGGGTACCGCGACCAAGTGTAGAAACGCGTCTTCTAACTATGGCGACTTAAGCCGCGTCACCAGTCGGAATGGGCTCACAGCCAAGTCCTCGGAGACGTGGATTGGATCTTTTGCTAGAGAAATCCAACTCCGCAAACCCAGCGAGGAATAGAGTAAATATCAAGGAGGGTTTAGAATGCGAACTTGACGGTTTGCAATAGATTTCTTACCGCAAAGAATACCCTCTACGAACAGAAGAAAAGAACTATGAACTGCCGTTCATCAGTCAGAAAGCAACAGCATGAGCCGCGCCAGGCCGCCCTACAAATGTGGTCAAGAATAGCATTTCAAAAAACGACAAGACAAAAGCAATTTCGCGAAACACAGATCTAAATCTGACGCAAAAAGTATCCTAAACACGATGAAAAGTACATTTGAACCGAAGATATTGGTAAATATTTTATAATAAAGTAAAAAAAATTCAATACATAACAACTTTTATCATAATTTTGAATCATCATGCATAGTTCGAATATATTAGATTTTTTTTTAACATAGAAAAAAGGATGGAATTCCTGAAACCAGTTTTAAATCGAAGAATATGAATGTATTCTACCAGATTTTGCAATGAATATGACATTCAAAATTCCAAATAATAGCAAATGAATCCAAAAGAACGAATTTGTTCTTGGATTTTTCAAAGTCGATTGCTCTCTCATTTCATTCAATAGAATGAATATGAAATATTTCAACATGATTTCTTCATCTATCCTCACCAAGTACTAAAAGATGGAAAACATGTGGATTGAACCATTGTTAAATGGGTGAATGAAGTGAAAAAGATGCATTCGTTTCTTATAGAGTAATAATAATAACATAATTATGATTGACATCATAAGATTAATCCATGAAAAATCGAATTTTTCCAACGCTTTTAGAGTATGTTTCAATATTTATATTCAAAATCATATATGCATATAAATTAATGTCTATTTTTGACAATACCTTCATCCATGTGTATAACCATATAGATATCTTTATCTATATGATATAAATATCTTATGTTGTAGATGTGGATATGGACATGAATATAGATATAGAAATAAACATAGATATATATATATATATATAGAAAAAGATTTCTCTATAGATTTAGATATAGATACATAGTAAATATAAATATTTGTATAGATATGTAAATCTATATATATAGATATAGATATAGATATAGATATAGATATAGATATACATGTATATATAGATATAGATATAGATATAGATAGAGATATAGATATAGATATAGATATAGATATAGATATAGATATAGATATAGATATAGATATAGATATAGATATAGATATAGATATAGGTATAGATATAGATATAGATATAGATATAGATATAGATATAGATATAGATATAGATATAGATATATATTTAGATATAGATATATAGTAAATATAAATATTTGTATAGATATGTAAATCTATATATATAGATATAGATATAGATATAGATATACATGTATATATAGATATAGATATAGATATAGATATAGATATAGATATAGATATAGATATAGATATAGATATAGATATAGATATAGATATAGATATAGANGGTGGGGAGATGAGGTGGGAAGGTGAGGTGGGGAGGAGGTGAGGTGTGGAGGTGATGTGGGGAGGTGAGGTGGTGGAAAGGTGAGGTGGGGAGGTGAGGTGTTGGAAAGGTGATGTGGGGAAGTGAGGTGGTGGGAAGGTGATGTGGTGGGAAGGTGAGGTGGTGGGAAGGTGAGGTGGTGGGGAGGTGAGGTGATGGGAAGGTGATGCTGCCCAGATTTGGGGGAAGGATGATGGGGGGTGAAGTAGTGGTGTAGCCTTTTCGGGAAGAGGGGCAAAGTGGGGCAGTCCCTAGATGGTATAATGCATGGAGTAGGTTTGGGGGTAAATAGGCGGAGTAGCCCAAGAAGGGGCAAATAGGCGGGGTAGCCTTGTGAGGGGCGAACGAAATGGTGAGCTGGGTTGGGAGATAATGCTCATGGGTGGATTTGAACCTGTAAGGTCAGCCACAGTGATCAACGTGAGAAGCAAGAGACTCAGATTTCACTGATAGAGAGTTCCCGGAAGGAGGCGGGTGTGAATTGGCTACGGGTGCAGACCCGGGAGCTAAAAGTGTTGCCGTGGTTGGAGGATCCTCAGTCTACCATGATGATGCTTTGTCTTTGCATCGTGCCTCGGGCCGACTTTTGGGTGTGCGCAGTGGCCGCTGATCCAGAGTGGAGTGCTCTTTTGGAGTAGTTGACAGTCTTGCAGGGGTTTGACTCGGCGATATGGAGTGCTCTTTTGGAGATCCTTCAACCGGTGGAACCCCGCATGGACTCCTAGACAGGTGCTCTGCAGAGGCTGGCTATGCTCCGGGCGCTATTGTCGTTTGACGGGAGGGGCATGGGTCTATTTGCAGTTGCGCCAAGGGCACACATTGCATACAAATGCTCTTCAGTAGCCCTGCTCCATTATCTTGTTGACCTCGTTGGCATTTCCTCCCAGGTCCTAAAGAGATGGAGTTTTTGTGTGCTCTGTAAGATGAGGCCATGGAGGAGCTGCTGGCTTCAGTCATTGCCAACCTCCCCTCTGTAGAGGCACTGCAACAGTGCTCGGGGCAAGGGCCAGTCCCTCATTTAATTGGAAGCACCGATGGTGGCTGGAGGAGGTGAATCAGTTGGGGCCTGCTGTTTCTAGAGGCTTGCAATGAGATGGAAGTCCCATGGGTCTTGGAGACAAACTGTACTTGGCCCAGCCGACTTCTGCCTGTAGACACAGCTCTGGCTTGGGTTGTCAATGGGGTACCTCACTTTTCATGGTGCCCACAACCTGCTGCCATGGAAGTCACACTGCAGGTTGGGTCGGGGCCGATTATTCAGGTCCTCCATGCCATCAGCAAAGAGGTGGCGGATTTCTTTCCTGAGCAGTCACTGCGGGTGATGGCTGAACCGGACGGTCTGCTGTCACGAGGGCTCCGTCCGGGCCTCCTTCTTTTGAACTTGGCCCAGGGCACAACATGGATGGTGGATGTCACCACAGTGGATGCTCAGTCGGATAAGGTGAGGGAAAAAGNATAGATATAGATATAGATATAGATATAGATATAGATATAGATATAGATCTATATATAGATATAGATATAGATATAGATATAGATATACAAGTTTTTGTATTTCAACTGCTCGGGAATGCAGATTTCCTTTTTCAAAAAGTGGAAAAATAGCATGCCCTTTCAATGCAGCCAAAGCGTTGCACTATCTACTTGTTAAATTCTTATTGTTTGCATCTTGGGCATTGACTCATGGTGTTTTTTCCTCATGCCCAAAATGCCTTTAAATCTAAAAAATAAGACATTTGGGAAACACCCCTTGTAAAATTTAGGGGTTGTGGGCTCTATTAAGGTTCGCGCACCTCCTGTGCCCCGCGGTTGCGGGGCATCGGAGGTTCCATGTCAACAAAAGACAACTTTAGTCTCTCAACCTCTTTTGCACGTGCGAAGAAAGTTTTTTTGGAACTTGAAAGTGACGAGAGATGCCTCAGGGTCTGCGTTCAGTCATCAAGAATAAAGGGAAAAAAAGCTCATGTTGTCTATCCATTGTGGTGAAGGATAGATAGCCAACGCCGGTGAAGACTAGAGGGAGCCAAGATACGGGACATTCGAGCATCTATTTCATCAACAAACTGAATAAGACAATGGCTTGTGTTCAACTCTAGAGAAACAAATCCTCTTGTTCAAGATGTGCATCCAATTGAGGACTTGTGCATCCAATTGAGGACTTGAATGGGTATAGAACAAATCATGAAAATCTTTTGTTTGCCTTGGATGGATGGGAATGAGTTGACAAGATATTGGTATTCCCCCTTGGTACCAATCCACACTTGGTGTCGCAGCTGGTTGTCCGCGGTTGGGGTCCAATAGTGACATTGGCACAATAGTTTGGCCTGTGCCATTGGTTGAATACAATTACAAACCAGATTTCAAATTCTATTGTTGCAAATGGCATGGGTTAGACAAAAATCTCAAACTCATTTGACACATCACCACAGTGCAAACTTCACACCATCCATCTGTCCATGTCACTTTATTTTGCCCCATCACATTCAGGCCCAATATGTGGCTGAAGGTGATCAAAGGGCACCCACTCCTAGTGCAGATGAAACCCTTGCAGAGCTGCATGCATCGAGCATCTTGCTCATGTTAGTAGCAAACTCCTCGTCCATTGCCTGCTTTGCAACTTACATGGCCACCAACTTCTTGATGGGCCGTCCCATTGCCTCTCAGCCGGAGCCTAGGAGGAGGGGGTTCTTCGCTCCTTGTCATGCTTCCTATCAGCCCATCCCGAACACCTCCAGTAGCTCCTCAACAACACCGTCTCCAACACAAGCCTTTCTTTTGTACACACTCTTGCTCTCTGCATCTCCCATGGAATAAGTGGCTTGCAAGATGTTGGTCGTAAATGGCAGTGCAAGCGTCCTTGCGCCTACGTGGTCACCTCAAGATAGGAGGTAGGAGTTGGTGCACGAGTCCCTCTGCGGGCTGGGGCAAGGGAAGACGTTGATTCATCAGAAAATCACGTCATATCGCCTGCTGTACCTCATGCCAGAGGTGCATCTCACATTGTTGACAAGGGGAGGAGATGGAGTGATCCATTGCATACTCACTTTTTCTTGCAAGACATTTTGGCACAGCCTTCCAACATGTGGCACGCCAAGTATATGGGAGCTAACTAGTGGCCGGCTATCATGACTCGGTTTCACGCTCTAGACAACGAACAACTGAACTATGGGCTATAACCTTTCTTATACAAGCTGAAGCACCGTGTGAAAAGGCTCAAGGCTGGGTACAGGGCACTGTCATTCCATCGAAACCTTTGTAGTGCACGGAGGGTGAAGGAAAACCGGTCCTCGAACAGGAGGTGTTGACAGACTTTCAGACAAAGACAAAGGAGATGTGTGAAGCATGGAAGGAACCAAATTTCGTTTGGTTACAGATGTCGTACGCGTGCTGGCTACAAGAGATAGGAAAAAGGCACAACAGGTAGAGCATAGCGATGATAGCATGAGGTGCAGCAGGCAAGGGTGTGCAGAGGCCAAAAGGAAAAAAATGGAAAGATTGTACTTGTGGTGAGCAAGCAAATGCGACACCAACAGCCAAAGACATTGATATCCTCCTAACACAAAGCAACACAGCTGCCATTGGTGACCTCAACACCATGTCTGAGAGTGAGGAAGAGGAGGGGGAT
The DNA here is from genome assembly GCA_023375785.1 of Penium margaritaceum. Classification (NCBI taxonomy): domain Eukaryota; kingdom Viridiplantae; phylum Streptophyta; class Zygnematophyceae; order Desmidiales; family Peniaceae; genus Penium; species Penium margaritaceum. Next base: position 116,986 of record SZWC01005142.1, read on the forward strand.
GCCAAGGTCGATGGTTTGACGTTTAGGCGCAGGGACCAAGAGGCGTTCAAAAGGGGGTACCTTCCAAAAATCCTTGCCAGTTAGGATGCTGCTGACGTTCAGGCCATGGGGGAAAGGGAACGTGATGAGCAAATGTTGGCGAGGGCCGCATCTCTTGATTTGGGATCGAGAAGGACAGGAAAACGTGGTGGCATATTGGCGGTGCTAACCATGGAAGGGGGGGTCACCACGGTGTTGGTGCTGGCGGGGTAGGAGGTGCTAGTGCTAGTGGGGCAGCAGGTGCTTGTACTGGTGGGGCAGTAGATGATGGTGCCGAAGGGGCAGGAGGTGCTGGTAATGGTGAGTGTGGAGGTGATGGTGCTGGTGTGGCAGCAGGGCGGGGGATGGCGGGGCAAGAGGGGGTTGAGGCAGGCTAGTAGGAGGCGGGGCAGGCAAGGTAAACGATGGGGCAGCATGGGGGGCTGCAAGTGTGGCAGATGGAGCGAGGAGAGATGGGGCAGCAGGGGTGCTATTGGCATTGCAGCAGCAGGGAGGGGAGGTGGGGTAGCAGGGGAGGCTGCTGGTGTGGCAGCAGGTGGGGTAGTAGGTCACGTTGTCGGAGTTGGACCAGGGGTTGATGGTGTACGAGGCTAGGAAGAGTGTGTGTACATGTTTGTGTTGGTGTTGGAGAGGATTTTTGTGCTGGAAGAGGGGATTTTCATGATCCTGAGGTAGAATAGTTGTTTGCTGATGGTATTGGGATAGAGTCAGGGAAGGCCGGGGGGGAAGGGTTAGAGTGCAAAATGTAGCATTGCACATGTTGCACTAACTCAAGCTCAATGTCTGAAACGCATCCATGGTATGGACTAAAATGCATGGTTGGACCGTGCACAGCACATTGTGAATGATATGCTTGACATTGATGATGGAAAGAAAGCCCAGATTCTTGACAGGTTAATGATGAAGCACCGTAATGCGGAGAAATTTGTGAATTCTAAGCCAAGCGTGTAAGAGAAGTGGTATGGTTTGTATGGCAAGTGTCCTTCCATTTCTATTCAACACAGCAATTTCATGCCTTTATGGCTTCGTGGTGCTCACTAATTTGTTCTCTCATGCCATGGTACTGTGCAGGTTATGTCCTTGGAAGATCATGGTCACCATGGACCTCCTCCACGAGGCTCATGTTCTAGCCTCCTTGTTAGGGCTTGTTCTGTGCTTTTGTACTTTTAGCATGAGGGAACTCTCACATTGTGGTGTTTTTGAGGCAGCTAGTCACATTGTGGCCTGCCGGTATTTCTACAATAGAGGCTATGCTGCAGTAAGACGTTACAATGGTGGTACATTGATAAAGTGACAACATTGAATGTTTTCCATTATGTATTCTTTACTTTTAAATGTGAACATCAGTTCTAGATTCATGTTGCATTTGCTTGTCCAGTTGAATGTAAGAGAACAAAAAATGGAAGAGGTTATTCATGTCAAGAAGATGAATGTACAAACTTTCACTTAAATCATGCAAGAGTTCTAGCCCACATAGCCCTTTCAGTTGCATAAGCTAAGATTATTTCTCTTGCCATGTTGTCACGTTGACGTCTATCATCAGCTGCCCCTGGTTGTTCCTCCTCAGCCTCCATGTCCTCGGGCCCAGGCGGCCATGCGCAGGCCTCTTCCATGCTCATCTTCAAATCCATCATGTATTCATTATGCTCACTACTGCTCATGATGAAGGTGTTGTGTATAATGCAGCATGCATGCACAATTTCCCTCCGTGCATCAAGGTTGAAGCATTCCATGTCCACTAGAATCCTCAGCTTGTGCTTCATTTGGCCAATGACTCTCCACTCTCAAGCGTAGAGAAGAGTGCCGTAGGTTGAACAATTCTTGTACGTTTTCAGGCTCATAGTCCTCACCATCCACACTGTCTTCACGTAAATGATAGTGGACTCCTCTGTACGGTGTGAGTACCTAGCATGAGCCAAGTTGTAGCAACCAGGTGGAGCATGGAACGTTTCAGGCATCACAATTTACGAGGGAATCATGAACACTGCCCTCCTAACAAGCATGAACCCACACTTTGGTAAAAGCTGACTGCAATGAAGATGTTTTGAGACTTATGACCCTTCCTGTTCTAATAACGAACCTTCTCTTCCTTTGGGACCCAAGTCTATATGTGTTTGCCATCAATCTTTCTCAGACAGTCCCCAAAACCCTGGCATGAAACAGTGACATCTAGCAATTTTGGCAGGTACATGGGCATCGTCCGAGAGCTTGATGACAGAAGGTCCGAGTTCGAGGACACAATGATGCCCAATTGTCTCCTTTAACTCTTGGAAAGTCTCAACACTTTGGCGTTCACCTTTGCCTCCAATCATGTGGCTGAGAAACATTGCCACTGACTTGTCGATGGCAACATGGTGGGTTTCCGTGAGGTTCGACACTTGTAGTAGCGCGACAAGAGTGTCAAAGCACGAAGGGTCTATGCCAAGCATCTCGTACAATTAAGTGCATTGGCATTTGGACTGAGAAGCTCTGTGGTATAGGCATCACTAGTGAGAGGACGTGTGAGGTACGGCTGTTTCATCAAGGGGAGTGCAGCATAAATGCACAAGACAGTGGCTATGAGCAGGATTTGCTCATACAACCAGTTTGCGTCATGCATTCCTTTCTGTGCCGGGCTTGAGAATGGAGGGTCCATGGTCGGCCGGTACTGCTGGCGTTCTTTCTGGGGTGAGGCTCGGAGTCGTTGGAATGTGTCATCAACGACAGATTCCAAGAAAATCGGAAGGTGCTACTGACCTTTTTGAGCGCCATCGTTGAGTTGTATGGTTGAGTCACCGATTGTTTAGAAATCTAGTCTCGTTTTTGAGAAAAAACTGGTAGTATGCGCAGTTGGAACAGATAAATGGATGCTGATTCTCAGGGTAAGTAGCTTCAACGAACTCCTTTCTACCTCAGCGATAAATGTTGGAGTCACTATGCAAACATTGCTGGAGGGCAAGGGCTTTGATGAGGGACAAAAATGGATGGCGAGTGCAACCCAAAGATCGCCAAGGAACTCCCAACTGTCGCGAATCGATGGTTTTGTGTTTATTAGCTTTTGTTGAGCGGTTGCTGAAGCCTTGCTAGGAGGTCCAGTGTTGTTGCATGTGTAACGATGAAGGTGGACATGCCACAACCCGGTCCTCGATAACATGGTGGCAACCCAACTCCTGATCCAACGGCCCGGTTGTGGCGCTCAACAGGGTTTTAATTCAGAAGGGTGCATGCCTGACATTACACGGGGCGTGCCATCGGTGTCTAACAATCACCGGCGGCAGTCCAACAATAGTTGAATGGCGGCAGTCCAACGATGTTTGAATTGCGTCCGACGACTTAGTGATAAATGTGACGAAATTCATTCCAAATAGTTAAAAATGAGTGCATACACTTGTGGTTTTCGCTTACCCACCAGGCCAACTACAAAATGCAGCTGTGGTCGAGCCAACGATGGCGACCAAAGACTCCCAGCCTCACCCCTAATAGAGGGCTTGCGTCGAAGAGGAGGGCTCGCACACCCATAGGCAGGCAAAACCTTAGCTGCAGCCGGTGAGAGCAATGCAACTGCTGATGGATCGCAGCTGAGAGTTGACCGCGGGTCCTCCAGTTCACAGGGGAAGAGTTGCGAATCCCAAAACGATGATTTTTTATCCATACACATGGGAAAAACCATATCCGGCCCGAATGGAATGAATATGGTTACGAACCTTCCCTTTCATACGTCAGCACAGGAGCAGGGCCAATATCTCGCTTTCCCACGCCCATCTAGCCGCGGCCATTGTATTGTCGTTTTGCTCTCGGGCCAATCGGGCCATGGATACTAGCGGACTATTTGGCTCCCTTCTAAATGCCCGTTCCATCGGTAGCCAGCCAGCGGAGCATCCGGTCTCCAACAAGTGCTTTCCCTGGCTTCTTTGGCTGCACCAGTCGGATTGGTCCAGACATTGCTGAACCGTTTGTACAACCAACCCTCATCGCTAGAGGACAGAGGGGGAGCCTGGAGGCCTTCGATTCTGCTGGATCCGTTGACCACACGAATGACCGACGACGCGAAGCCAGGGAAGAAACTTCCGCCGACTTTTGTTCTGCTAGTTTCGCTTAGGATCTGTCCTCTTGCAGTTGAATGAACGGGCGCACGATTGCGTACATCCATGCGTTTTGGCCGCATGTGGACACGTATTGCCGCGATCGTGGAAGATTACTGCTCAGCTTGAACAATGGCCGATCACTAGAACGTGATGGACTTACTCGAGTCTTCCTAATCCACGAATCCGTCCGATAAGACTGGAGTGAACCGGACAACTCGTCAGGCGGTCGCATGGGTGCGCGACTGCGTCTTTCCATGCGACTTCGACATAGCATACGCTTAGGCATCCTTCAGACTACCTGAAATGGTGCCTACACCGGCCCTCCTCAGGGTACGACGGGCTCTCGCCTAACTCGTCGCCAAAACACGCTTTGGGGTGGAGTGTGCAAGGTGCGGTTGGGGTTAGACATCCTTCGACTTGAGGCAACCGATGCTGCGCCCTTCAAGGCCAGATGCAGTTGTCTTACTACGGCTTTCTTACTATTCTGGGGGCGTCACGAGGATCACCAGTGCATTCTTGAACCTGGCGGTGTTGATGGTCCCACTGGACCCATCGACCCGCGTGAGCAAGCCACCCAAGTCATCGGCACGAGCCAGCCAACGGGGTCATCCCAGTGTGCCAACCAGCCGTGAAACCCGCGTGAACCAACAAGCCGATTCATTCGCGTGAGCCAACCAGCTGCGTCACCCCCGTGAGTGATCCACGTCATCGCATGTTTTAAATTGTGCTAGAGCGCTTCGTCCCTATCATTGTCCTCATCAAATTTTACATTGTTTTCATTGTTGTCTAAGTCGTCGCCGCCGCCGCCGCCGTCGTCGTTGTCTACCTCATCGTCGTCGTCATCATCATTGTTGTCGTCGTCGTCTCTGTTGCGGTAGTGGTGGTGGTGGTGGTGGTCGTCGTCGTCGTTGTCAACGTCGAAATGATCGTCGTCATCATAATCTTCCTCATAGTCCTCCAATTCCATCCATCCTCATCCTCCTCACATCCTCCCCCCCTCTTCCTCCCTCAATCTCCTCCCCTCCTCCTCCTTTTCCACCTCCTCCTCGCCCTCGCTCTCGTCATCGTCGTTGTCCTCCTCCTTTCCATCCTCCTCCTCCTCCTCCTCCTCCTCCTCCTCCCC
>SZWC01005143.1:20921-37148 GCA_023375785.1 Penium margaritaceum
GAGAGAGCGAGAGAGAGAGAGAGAGAGAGAGAGAGAGAGAATTCGGTCTTGAAGCAAATATCTAGACGCATAGAAGCAGCCGCATGATGGAGCGACCAGTTTCGAATTGTATTTTGGCCGTTGGTCGTGACCGAGTGAGGCTGGGGGACTACCTTATCACTGAAACAAGCTCCAGGGTTGAAACCGTACCCCTCAGATGATGTTATGCATACGATGACAATAGATTGGGACGATTGCAGCAGGTTGTGAATGGGGATAATCATTTCATATGAAAAAAAAGTTCATTCATCAAGAAATGACACACATTGATTTGACAAAAGGAATGATGTTTGAATGATCGAAGGCAAACTGTGGGTTTTTACATCACTTGTAAAGATTACCCAAATCTGTTAGTGGAGAGCAGAGTATGATTCAAGATAGAATAGGTGACCTAAATCCGTTTCTTGAGTCCAGAAGGAAAGGTGGCCATGAGTGTAGGTGTTGGAGATTTTGACAGCAGTGCCTAGCGTTCTTTCCAAATTAGATGGAAAATAGTGGATCAATAAACAGACCACGCTTAATCATAGGGGAGTTTGAATGTACCGAGGATTATGTCCGTGGGTTTGCTAGGGCGGTTCGGGAAAAGTTGTTTGGTGACATGGAGGAGGAAAGCTTGCAGTCAGAGGCCATGGGGGCGCTGATGGGTTTGTATTCATCCATGTTGTAGTGCTTCAAGATGTCCATAATGTACCTAGTCTAATTGAGCTCGATGGTACCTGCTTTGCGGTTGCGGTGGACGGCAATCCCGGGGTAGTACTCAAGAGGACCCATATCCTTCATGATGAACCTGTTGCACAGATTTTTCTTGAGGTCCGTAAGGGCCTCCTGCAAAGAGGAACACATGACTAGATCGTCCACGTACAACACCATGAGTAGTTAGCCACATTTTCCATCCCGAACAAAGACGTTGGGGTCAAAAGATTTGTTCCCTTACCAACAAACACCACATATATATTAGTGTTATCTAAGAGACATTGTCTGGCAACATTCCCAGGCCACAAGATGTGCTTGATCACGCCTTCAACAAGGACATGCAGAGGAGGAACCACATACACATGTCTAGAGTGTGTGGGTTGTAGGAATCAGAGGACCGGTTGCGTGCGTTATAGGGTACATTGGCTGAGTACCTCAATTAGGGTTGTAGTGAACCTAACCTAGATGGTTCTAAGTCCAGTCCCATCACAGCTTTAGACACTGCCTCATCAGATGGAGATGGTGAGGAACGGTGTTGACAACATCTCCGGCAGCTTTGAAATGTCCTTCAATTCAGCCCCATCCTTCTCCTTTGAACCTATTCCACCCGTGTCTTCTTCTAAGCTCTACATGTCACCTACCTCAGAGAATGGCATGCGTGCACTCTCTCTATTTGACCTTCTAGCTCAGGAGTAGTACCGCTAGAGATGCGTTGCTTCAGGACTATAGAGCCTTTAGTCACTCATCTTCGGGTAGTAGCGATGGAGGTAGAGATAGTGTGTTGAGTGGTAGAAGTTTTGCTTATTGCCTATCATGAGGTGTTGGTGGTGCTCGAGGATGTTAAGTTTGAGCTTTGTGATGCTGAGATACGTGAGAACGACTCTCTTCTTGAGGGTGAGTTGGCCACAGTGTAGGAGTACCTCTCCACATTTGAGTATGCAGTTGGTGTAGGGAGCGCAGGGGTGAGCTCCATACATGCAGAGTTTCAGCTCCATCACCTTCCTCTAGCCCAGGAGCATCCAACACCATCTTCTCCACGAACACAACTCTTAATTTAGATGAGGATGGTGTACAGGAGTCTGTTGCTTGCGACCTTTGGCAGATACCAGATGTGGGATTCAACCTCATGTTCCTCTTCTAGTCATAGAGCATTCAGGCAGCATGTTCTCCACTCCTAAACCCTCGGAATCCGATGAGGGTGATATCCAGGACCCTACAAGCTGGGATCTCTAGCGGTCTCCGAGTGTCCAAGGTGAGCCTCACTTACTCATCTCTTCCTTCTCAGGCGCTATTGATCATCATGCATTATGTAGTGTATGAGCGATTCATTCTTATGGTAGCCATCATAGTCTTAACAACACTTTTGCATTTACAGCCTTACCTCTTCAGATTTCATCAGGTGTACCTGTTATTTGATTGTATTTCCAAGGACTGTTTCAGTCGGGGGTTGATATGCCGATCTCTACAGGCAACACGTGCGTGGCCTTATGCATGTAGGGCGAGCAGAAACAGTGCGTCACAGCGGCGTTGAGGTCCTCATTTCCAGCTTCCTCTCATCGAGGGAGAGCATGTGCATCTTCATAGCTACTACCCTGTTCAGTACCCAAGGAGGAGTATTTTTACATGGATTTTGTGTTGTTTGAGTGTCGGATACTATTGTGTAGTCAGAACTTCACAATTTTCCCCAATGATACTCCAGTAGCTGCACTACTTCTTATGTGACACATTTGGTGCATTCTGACACCCTAGTTCACCCATGAATGGCTGACAATGTTTTCTCGGTGGTCAAGTTCCAGGCACTCGGCGGTCTATGCAAGTGCCCTGAAAGTCTTCACGATGATTAGCAACATACTTTTTGTGACAGGTTGTGTATTCTCTCTGTAGGCAAGACCCTAGAACATAGAGGTTCGTACTTGCACCTTGGGAGACCTAGTACTGATTGGTTCATTCATTTCAGGATTTGGGTTTGTCATTTGTGAATTGTATATGGCCCAAAACCTGATGTTTGATGATATGTCCTGGTGTCTTCGGATGCCTAAATTACCTAGCTTTGGTATACTGGTGATGCTAGCATCTTTGTGTAGGGTTTGAATGTGTTGTAGGTACGTTTCATGCTTACTAAGATCAAGACCCGGGCATTTGGTGGCCTGTTCACGTGCCTCAGGATACTTGTCTCCTTTGGTTTCACATTCCATGGTGTTCATGGCCTAGTGGGCTAGCTGCGAGTCCTTTGTACAGAAGTCCACTGTAAGGCTCATTGTTCACTCCCACATTTTCTTTATCTATGCGTTCTAGACTTAGCCGAATTTCGACCTTAAAATTCTCCCACTCACCAGAGCTCGTGTCTTGTCTAGCATATGCATAGATGCCGCAAAAGGGTTCTAACCAAGGCAATCTGTACAGGCAAATTCTATGACTGCTTGATTGAGCGCAAACGGGGTGTATGCTTGATTGCCATGCCAGTCCTCATTAAGGCTGCTAGATGGCATATCAAATCGGATGCTTATAAACATGAAAATCAGATAGGATTGATGAGGCTACTGGAACCACAACCACGATGGTCAAATGGCCAGTAGCCGGAGACCGGACCGTAGGTAAGGAGGCCCGGACGGACCCATCCGCAGGACTAGACTCCCCCATCTGCCGGGAGGCCACACAAGTACGAATGTGGTCGGCGGCCAGCGACAGAATGCTGGACAAGTCATGGTAGGTGAGAACCTCAAAGAAAAGATCATCTCAGGGCTCGAAAATGCCATGGTGACCTGGGTCCCAAAAGCATCAGGCCTTTGGCTATGGGGAGATGCCAAGGAAGGTACACATCCATCCCAGAGGTGAGACCTTGGATCCCTGCTGGTCCTTAGTATACCAGAAGCAGGCAAGGGACCCCCAAACGCAGGCGCGACAAAGATCAACACGATGGCCAAACCACAACTCGTACAGCATGACGTGGTCTGGAAGCGGACCATGTGACAAGTGATTCCAGATTCCCGTTATGTAGGAGAAGCCCTAAAAGGAAAAGGAATCCAGAAGACAGCACTCAGACAGCATAACACAAACAGCATCCTCCATGGTGCGGTTCCGACGCTCAAACACACCCTTCTGCTGTGGCGTAGCAGGGGTGGAGAACTGGTGAAAAATACTGTGCTCGGTAAAGTAGGCATCCATCTTGCCTAAGAACTCACCACCACGATCCGAGCGAAACGTGTTCTGGGTGTGACGAGACTGACGCTCATCCATCATAAGCAACAGGAAGACCGCCTGTGCGTCATCCCTCTTGTGGCGGAGGTTGTAGATCCCGTGCATCCTTGTGAAGTCATTGGTCAGGGTGAGAACATATCGACCCCGATCAGACAGGGACTCGAGTGGGAGAGGACGGAGAAGGTCCGAGTGGACCAGCTATAGTGTGCACAGTTTCCAGGAGGAGGATTCGGGGTAAGAGCAGCGATGCATCTTACCCAGGATGCAAAAAAGACAATCGGTCTTCGACGACTTCTCAAAGGAAGCCGCATCAAGATCAAGGGCTGGCTGAGTGCGAATGAGTTTGCACTTAGTGTCTGAGCTCTCATGGCAGAGGCAACGATGTAACAAGCGTTGGTGCTCAGGGGTGAGAACACCAGTGAAAAACACATGTACAAAAGAGAGAGGGGAAGAAGAAACAAAGGGAATGCAACCTTACACATGCTAGAGGTCATCAATAACAGAGGCACAAAACACGATGGCATGTGTGTAAAGAGCAGTCACTGTGCCAGAGTCAGTAGAGTGCTCAATAGTGAGCCCTGGTGTATGCACAAACAGAGAGCAGGGTGAGCTCAAGAGCAGGGACTAAGAGAACATATGAAATATTCAATGGGCCAGACGGACCATCAAACCGCACAACCCCAACTCCCGGCACAAGCAACGACTGACTTGACCCTCTGCAAACAGACCAAACGGACGTAACAGGACCGAGCACAACGAAGTTACTACAATGACAGGAGGGGGGTATCGGAATGAAATCTTGACAAGAAAAGGACGAATATCAAAATATCTGAATAACGTTTCAGGTCTGGCCACCAAACCACCTTGACTAACGGTCCTTTGGTCGGTCGACCGTTCAGGACTCACCGTCAAGAGTAGGGTCGGCCAAAACCTGAAACAGAGTCTTCGAGTAATCAAAGCCCTCATCGATGCCGTAACGGGCTGGAGCTGTGGTAGTAGGGTCAGAGGCCCTCGGAGTCGGCCAAAACGTGAAACAGGGTCTCCGAGTAATCAAAGCCCTCATCGATGCCGTAACGGGTTGGAGCTGTCTCAAATTCCTTCGGTCGCCGCTCTGTGGGGATGGCAATCTCAGGCTCCGGAGATGGTGCATGAGCCAGAGGGAGACCACCGGTGAAAGAAACGCCATCAAAGGTAAATGCTGCTGAACGACGTGGCTGGTCATGACGGTGAGAAGGTGGCGAGGTGACACGCTGGGACCCCAGTCGCAGCTCATGAATTTGCTCGTCAAGGACGCAAATCTCCTCCTCGCGTGTGTCGTTCTCCATCTCCTCCCCATCCCAAGTGTCAACAAGTGATGAGGGGTGCTGAGGCAACGGTGCTGTACAGGGAATAGACTATTGAACGGATGGTGCAGCTCTAGCAAGTCTTCCTGGTCTCAGCCGTGAAGCCCTTGGACGACCCCAGAGTAACTTTGTGATCTCCTGTAGCGCCTCAATGTGACATTGCTACTGGCGGTGCATCCCATCCTGCATCCAACAAAGCTCGTCGATCATGAGTGACTGTGTCCATGGAATCATGATGTCCAAAGAGGAGGAAGAGGAGGGGTCTCCTCGCCCCTTGCCCTTATTACGGATTGGCGGCATAGATGTTGCTCAGGATGGGTCCAAATGTCAACAATGTCAGAATCAAGAACTGTTGCATTTCTCTAAAACTTGGAACGTTGGAAAACAATTATGTTTCACCCAACACTTTGACCGTGATGGTGCTGACGTCATCACCCACAATGATGACATCAACATAAAGGTTGTCCAAATGAAGCGAAATTTGGAGCGATTATGTGCCGGAGGATGCTGAATTCATTGGCGTTAATTTTGTTCAAAACAACCTTCAAAAGCTTAAAAACGGGGGAGTGACCACATATCCACAAAATTCTCGATATCTATCGCCATATCCACGTTTCGCACGTTAACCACGCCATATCCATTCTTGGAAAAAAACATATTCTTTACTAACGCTATATCCAGCAAGCATGCAAAAAAGTGCACTATATCCAAATGTACGCGCTATTTCGACGTTGCATGCCATCGAGCAACAATATGCTGACGTCGTCAAGCATTAGGAAAAAATCACAAACCACTCTATGGAGGGGTTTGTGAGTTTTCTTACAAAGGTTTGCAACAGTTTTGAGTGGTGGATCGAAACACCCCATGCGTTGAAAGGGAACATACTAGGCCCCGCTACCGCGAGGCCCAGCATGAGCCCGCGCAAGACTAAAACCCCAAAACCCCCAGTGTAATTTGGGGTAGGGCATGAGAGTGGTTTGCATGGATAAAAATGGGTTTGCTTATCTAGAAAGAAAAATATGGAAAATGTGTTTTCGCTCGCTCGCTCGCTCGTGACTAGCCTTTGTTTTTTCGACTCACAAAACCCCCATTTGTGGATGTAGGGTTTCATGTTTGCGCCGGATCCGCTTGCGCAAAACAGAAAACCCTAAATCCGCGAATGAGGGTTGAGAGTTAAAAAGGAGAAAATGTTTAATACTCGATCGCAATTCTCGCGAGGAGGGGGGGGAGAGTGAGGGGGGTAACACATCACCCCCGTCGCCTAGCTTGATTGGCGACTTCAGTCATTGATCGGGCATGGCCATGAAAATGGATGAGGCATTGTTTTCAACTTGCTTGATATGGCGTAGTTAATATTCAAGTTACGCATACCTCAGGCTTATGTTGATGCTTGCGCGGATGTATCAGCCATATCTCTGAGTTGAAAAACATCACTGTTTTCTTTAGTCCAAAATCCGGGAAATATCTAGATATGAGAGCGTTGTTTTGTTTCCTAGAGCCTATAGGGCACCAAATGAGGTGAGAATGGATGTGATGGATAGGGTTTTGCAAGAGCTTTCTAACAAGCTCTTACAAGGAAAAATCGGTGGTCATTTGGGATAGTTGCACTCTTTCACGTGCGGGGGGGGGGGTGTAGGTGCAACCTCAGCACAGCTTCTGGGAACCTTCACGAACCCCTTCTCAACATCATGTGCCTCAACAGCTCTTGGAGAGAGTTGGGAAACCCTTGGCTTCCCCGTGGTGGTGACATCATGATGTGGTTGCAAGGGTGTCTCTAGTGCTGCAATCTGCTCCGGCAAGTCACCGTTGCTTGGTGGGTCCTCCTAGGACCATGGCTTTAGTGGTGAATCTCACTGCTATTGCCACTGCTGCGTCTCTGCTGCACAGCTCAGCGGGAGATGCCTTGCTGCTTTGATACCATGAGAAAGTGCTTGGAAGCTTCCTAGCTTTGCTGCTACTGACGTGGCGAGAGAGTCCAGTCAGAAGGCACACTAGCATGCAAGTAGGTGCAACAATCAACAAACGATAAGCTCGGGAAACGCGCAAAGTCTCATAAGCTCCAATAGTTTAGTAATGCAGAGAAAAGTGACAATTGACAAGTACATAACATAGATACTTGCCACGGCGTACAGCGGGTGACGCACGCGGTAGTGTCAGTCTGTCCTAAGGGTAGGTTTGGATGCCTCCGCATTGGCCCTGCTGTCCTCCAAACGTCTACGATTCTGCTGGGCAAGCGTTAGACGGGCTGTGCTCGAGCGTCCGCTGGACAGCCACGTGACGTACGACTTCCGCGGTCGCACAAGCAACCCAGAGCCCTGGACTGGGCTTCGAGCAGGTTTCGAGGACAGACGAGCCAATGCGGAGGTAAACAAACCTACCCTAAAACCGGCCCAAAACCATTGTTTTGGTCGTAGCTTTGTGCACAGGTATCCAAACGCAACACAGTTTGAATCTAGAGATCCAAAATCTTGAGCCAGACGCTATGACTGGTCACACGTACAGGTCCGGCATCGACCAGTGAACAGACAATGTAAAACATGCAAATTGGGCTCAGAAGCCATTCCGTCGAGAAAACTCTAGCGGCTACTGAAAAACATTAGAGCATCCTAGCAAGCACACGGGACGTCGTGGCAGTTGTCTGGCAGCTGCTGGTGGATGGAGTCACCTCTTGTCGGTGCTCTGGCGCAAGCTGGGTCCGCATCAGGGATCTCCAAGAGCATGGACACAGCCAAATGGTCACAATAAGCTGTACAAGCAAACGAAGACGACTCACATCACAACACATAGATGCCGCAAAATGGTTCTGACCGAGGCCAGTCTGACGAGGCAATGTCTACAGCCAAATTTTATCACTGCCTCATTGAGCGTGAATGGGGTGTATGCTCGATTGCCATGTCAGTCCTCACCAAGAGTGATAGATTGCATATCAAATATATGGTGTCTTTAAATCTGAGAAATCCGATCCGAGACTGGTCCAAATCGGCGTCGATTTGGAATTGGATTTTTCATTGACAAGATTGGGTCGGATAGGATTTTAGCCGATCCGAGTACCATGCAAAATCCGAAATTCAAAAAATGTACATTTTCCCCATCCCAGAGGTTCAACGTACACCGTAGTTTTTCATCAACGAATCAAGAGGTGGATAAGAAGATGCATATTGTAGGTGGCCACAAGCACTGTGCTAGCAAGCAAGTGAGTGGCAAGCAATGAAGCACGCCATGGATCGGGGAACGCTCAAGACTAAGAAACGTGGAAGTAGTTAAGACACAGCTTCACGAGAGTGAGTAGTGAGCGAGGTGGTGAGAGCCAGTTGACCGGGCCACCCACGAGAGGCACTCGTCGTGGGGCCTGACCGCCACCCAGGGATCGAACCCGACCCTGGAGTGAGCGAGCTCCAGGCGGTTTCTCACACGCCGGCACAAGCCGGACGTGTGGTCCCGAGGGATCAGCAACCCGGTTCACCACTCTAGGAACATGCAAGTATTCAATCAACTAACAAGCATGCAATCCTACAAGTTGTATCCCCATTTTGGCACGTGAGGTTATTACTAAACTAAGGCTTGTGACAAGGCTGGTGCTGAAGCCACCACTTGGCAGCTTGATGGGGGCACCTCCTGTTGTGATTTGTGCCGTTCCTGTACAGTTTACTGTGACCACTCGGCCGTGTCCATACTCGTGCAGATCCCTGAGGCAGGCGGCCCTGGTGACACCGGCGTGACGACAGGCGGCGGACTACCCGTCCGGAGCTGACCGACCACTGTCCCAGAGCCCCAGATGTCACCGGGACTCCTTGCTGTGTCTTCTACGTCTTGCAGGCGCCTTTCGGCGGACTGGGCATGAGGCCCATTTGCATGTTTTTGCATTGTATACTCGTTGTCAGTCGATGGATGCATGCATGTGACCAGTCGTTGCGTGCGTCTTTTGATTATGCATGTCTAGGTTCAGACGGCGTAGGTTTCTGACATGTGTGCGCAGAGTTACGGCTAAGAAAGTGGTTTTGGGCCGGCTTTAGGACAGCTCTTGGACTGCCGCGTGCGACACCCGCCGTGCGCCGCGGCAGGTATTTATGCCCTGGACCTGTTAGTTGTCATTTCTCTCTGCATATGCTCTATTGAAGCATTCTGACACTTGTGTCTCCTAGCCAAACCCTTGTCGTTGTGTGTACGACCTGTGATTGTCGTCATCGTCTGACTAGGCACTGACGCCCAGTCAGCGGCCGTGTTGCTAGGAAGCTTCTACGTACTTTCTCATGGTATCAGTGCAGTGAGACAGTTCTCACTGAGCTGCGCAGCAGAGACGCAGCAGAGCAGCAGCAGTGAGAGTCACCGCTACAACAGTTCTTCTGGGACCCGTTGGAGACGGCCGGTCGCCGTCCGCGTACTCCACCCACAACGTGAGATCGTAGCTGCTGAGGCAGCAGCAGCAGCGTGTACCGCCACACAGAGGCGTGTGGCGGCTGTGGTGTGTGTAGCCGCCACTCCCCCCCACAGCCGCAGCAGCAGAGCAGCAGTAGCAGAGGCGGCGGCCGCGCAGCAGCAGCAGCGCAGCAGCAGCGGCCGCCTCAAGCGTGGCAGCAGCGGCGGCATCAGCAGTGCAGTAGCAGCGTCGGCAGCAGCAGCGCAGCAGCGGCAGCGGCACAGCAGCAGTACCGGCAGTCACGGCGGCAGCAGCAGCTCAGCACTTGCAGCAGCAGCAGCGCGCGGCGGCGGCAGCCAGCAGCAGCGCGCGGCGGCGGGAGCCAGCAGCAGCTGCAGCGCGCAGCAGCAGCGCCGCGCGCAGCAGCGGCCGCCGCGCGCAGCAGCAGCAGTAGCAGCGCAGCCGCCGCTGCCACCGCTGCACGCGCAGCTACGCAGCTGCTGCTGCAGCTGACAACACAGCTGCAGCAGTAGCTAGGCGGAAGCTGCTTCGCAGCTTCCGCGGAGCTGCCGCGCGCCACCGCGCGGCGGCAAAACCGTGACAAGAAAAAAAAAGGGAGGGGACGAGCTGACGTCAGCATTGTTGGTTGCTGACGTCATCAGGTCGTGCTGACATCAGCAACCACTTGCTGACATCAGCATAACACAGCATAGCCAAATTTACAACCGAAAAGTCAAAAGTTGCCAGCGTTTCAACCCCTCCAGAAACGCAGTCGGTTTTCAATCCGACAAAGTTGACCTGTCGTCCCATAGTGAGCGGCGACATGAGGTCGCCCGACGACAAGGACAAGGGACCAGGTGATCCCTCCTCCTCTTCTTCAGGGGTATTGAGCCCTTGCTCGCAGGCCATTGAGGACCTGCGTTGTCAGCAGGAGGAGATGCGTCGTCTGCAGCGAGAGCAGACTGACGCGATCCGCACGCTGACTGAGCTCCTACGCGCTCAGTCCACGGCTCCTTCGCGGATCTCCAAGGGAGCTGCCGGCGTTGCGGCCTCCACCCAGCATTCGGCTCAGGCGCCCGTGACAGGCGCCCTGCCTGCTTCACCTCCTGGCGTGGTTTCCCCACCACCTGCGGACCTCTTTGATGACGAGCCATTCATGCCAGGCTTCGAGGATGACTCCCAGGAGCGGGAGATTCGCCTTCTACAGGAGCGCCTCCGTCAGCTGTAGACGGGTATCCGACCTCCACCCATGTCCCCGATACGACCGTCACCTGACTTCCCCAGTAACCACCCTCTACCACGAGTTTTTCCCGTCACTCGCCCTCCTCAGCCTGCGGCTGCTCTCCCCACGGAGAGGCAGCCAAAGGACTTTGAGGCACCACCTCCACGGTACATCAGCGAGGACGGATTTGACTGTTGGCTATCCTGTTTCAGGTGTGGGCTACTTCTGAGGGAGTGTGGCCTTACTACCACAGCCCATACCAGTCTACAGATCCAGCACAGGTGCTGACAGCAGCCCGAGCCATGCGAGGACTTCTCTACGCCATGCCACGCAAGACTGTTGTTGACTTCCGTCCCTTCCTCGACGAGGCTGGCACAGGCACCGGAGCTGATCCTCGTGGAGGCTGGGATCTGGCGTTGTCCCTCCTGGCCGCAGAGACGCACGCCACCCGTGCGTCACACATTCGTGCCTTCCACTCCCTTCGTCAGGGACCAGCGGAGCCTGCAGCGGACTACTGGCGACACGCCATGCGTATCTACACGCGCCTAGGGACCTCAGGGGGCACACAGCTGTGGGCGCTTCGGACGATCATGCTCGGAGTTCGCCTGGAGTACACCGTCATATTCACACGGTACAGCGACGCTGCTCTCGAGCCTTTCTCAGCCACCCTGCAGCTGCTCCCGTGGGCCCATCAGCTTTTCCTCCAGGTGACGTCGGCCCGCGAGGCAGCAGTAGCACATCAGGAGACTTCCCTCGCTGCCGCAGTCCTNATGCGTATCTACACGCGCCTGGGGACCTCAGGGGGCACACAGCTGTGGGCGCTTCGGACGATCATGCTCGGAGTTCGCCTGGAGTACACCGACATATTCACACGGTACAGCGACGCTGCTCTCGAGCCTTTCTCAGCCACCCTGCAGCTGCTCCCGTGGGCCCATCAGCTTTTCCTCCAGGTGACGTCGGCCCGCGAGGCAGCAGTAGCACATCAGGAGACTTCCCTCGCTGCCGCAGTCCTCGCCTCACCACCGTCTTCCCTCCTGCAGTCACCCTCACCTTCTTCCATCACGACCTCATCTTCCTCATCCTCTTCGACCCCGTCTACGCCCACGCAGACGCAGGGCGTTGCAGCAGCTGCCCAGGGGAAGAAGAAGAAGAATAGGAAGCGCGGATTGGGTCAGCAACAGTCATCATCCAGTGGTAGCAGTGGCCGTTCCGTGCATTGCTACAACTGTGGAGGTGCCCATCGCTACACCGAGTGCCAGCAGCCGCTCGACTGGGAGCGCATCTCTCGCGGACTTCAGGCTGCCCATGCTGCGCGCACCGCGTTCGGGACGTCGACCGCATACTCCTCTGGACGCGCGGCGACTACGACTGCAGCTGTTCCTGCATCCTCACCGGCGAGCAGCAGTGATCCAGACCCACGTGACCGCACCATCGCCGAGCGTCGTCATCTTCTGGCGCTTTGCTTTCAGGGAGGTGCGAGTGTGTCGTCATCGTCAAGTGGGTCACAGACTGCTTGTTTGTCTGTCCTCGTGACTCGTGATGACACGTGTGGGGGAGCACAGTCCGCATGTGATGATGATGGGCCTAACTGCACTGACTGGATTCATGAGTCTCACCTTCGTGATGTACGTCGTTCCTTCTCACTGACGGCTCAGCGTCCCTCTGATGCCGAGTGTTCTATCGCTCGTTGTACAGTGACGTCCACCAGTCGTGACTCCGGTGGCACTTGGATCATCGATTCCGGTGCCACCCACCACATGACGTGTCGTCGTAGTGACTTTGTGGTACTTGGTCCTGTCACGACTGTCCGTTCCGTTCGTACAGGTTCTGGTCAGTCCTTACCGGTTCACGGTGTTGGGGTTGTATGCTTTGATGGTCCGTCTGGCCCCCTGGATCTCTCTGACGTGCTGTTTGTGCCTGATCTTGAGCTGAGTCTGCTGTCTGTGCGTGCTTACACTCTGATGGGTCTCTCCGTTGAGCATACCGCTGATTCAGCGATTGTGACTGCTCTTGACACCCGTAGCATTGTCCTGCGTGCTTCAGTCGTAGATGACCTGTACCGCATTGCTCGGCCCTCCTCCCCTTGCTCCCCCTCCTCCTCTGGTCGTGTTTTTGTCATTGGTGTTCTATCCCCGGAACACCAGCGGTTGCTTCACCGACGTCTGTGCCACATGGGCTCCGACACTGTGTCGAAGCTCATCCAGACACAGCCCGCTCTTGGTCTTGACGTGGCTTCTTTTGAGAAGCCACCAAAGACCGACTGTCTTTTTTGTGCTCAGGGTAAGATGCACCGGTGCACTTACCCTGATTCGCGTTCTCGAGCGTTGAGGCCCCTCGAGTTGGTCCACTCGGATCTGCTGGGTCCTCTACCAGTCGAGTCACTGTCCGAGAGGGGCCGATATGTTCTGACGCTGACTGATGACTTCACCCGGATGCGGTGGGTCTACAGTCTGCGTCAGAAGAGCGACGCCACCCTTGCGGTTCGGCTCTGGCTCGTGATGGCTGAGCGTCAGTCTCGCCACACGCTACATACCTTTCGCTCGGATCGCGGCGGCGAGTTCCTCGGCGAGATGGACTCATTCTTTGCTGAGCACGGCATTTTTTACCAGGTCTCCGCTCCTGCTACCCCACAGCAGAACGGTGTATCTGAGCGCTGGAACCGTACCATGGAGGATGCGGTCCGCGCCATGCGGTCTGAGTGCGGTCTCCCAGAGTCCTTCGCTTTCGAGGGCTTCGCCTACATGACTTGGGTCTGGAACCGCCTCCCGCATGGTCCGCTTCTGGATCATGTTACACCGTACGAGCTCTGGTTTGGCCACCGTGCCGACCTTCGTCTCGCACGCGTCTGGGGATCCCTGGCCTCCGTATGGTACACCGAGGACCAGCAGGCGTCCAAGGTCTCCCCTCGGGGTCGCTTGTGTGCCTTCATCGGCATCTCCCCGCAGTCGAAGGCCTGGCGTTTTTGGGACCCCACTCGCCGTCGTGTCATTGAGTCTTGTGACGCGCTGTTTTTTTAGTCACTCACATACCGTGATTTGACTTTGATCACAGCGCTCTCTTCAGCTCATGTTCCTTCTTGTGAGGGTCCTCGGCGGATGGGGGAGACCTCTTCGCCAGCGACCATTCCTCGCCATGCTGATGTGTCCACTCGAGTCCCCTCTCGATCTCCAGCACTTGATGATCCGGCTATCATTGTCGTTGGTCCAGAGATCCCGCCTGTCCAGCCTGCTTCGCACCCCACAGATACTGCTGCTCCCACGCCCCCTCCTGCATCACCCACTGTGTCCACTGGCACCCCTGTTCCGGCGTCTGACCCAGCCCAGCCCACTCCTGTCTCTACGTCGGCTGACACTCCGGTCTCAGTGTCCGGGCCCGCCTTGCCCGCTTTCATCCCGAGCTCAGTGTCCCCCACACACGCATCTCCGCGCACGGCATCTCCGACTGCCTCATCTCAGTCCTCACCAGCTGTGGTTGCACCTGTTCCTGTGGTCGTACCTGTTCCTGCGCCTGAGGTGCGCCCCTCGACCTCCGGTTACTCTCGTGAGCCCGGTGGTCGCCTTGGACCACTGGATTCCGGAGCTCAGCGAGCGTCGAGTTCCGGACCCAGACGTTCCTCTCGCAGCATTGCGAGCGGTGATCCCGGCACAAAGGCCTTAGGCCTGAGTGTCCGCACTGAGCTTTCAGAGGTACACCCAGCGTGCCCCATAGGGCACGACCTGGTCACCCACGAGTTCCATGTCTCCTGTGATGCAGCAGCTGATCTCGTGGCCGTCAGGCCAGACACTGAGGCGTGTGCACTTGCCACGCACAGTTCTCCCTCTATGGCGCCGGACCCGGGCACATTGAGGGAGGCTTTCTCATCGCAGGATGGTGATGCCTGGCGAGCTGCTTGCGAGGATGAGCTTCGCGCTATCCGAGAGCACGGAGTCTACGAGCTGGTCGACCTTCCCCCTGGGAGGAAGGCGATTCAGGTCAAATGGGTCTTTCGCAAGAAAGTGAAGCCGGATGGCTCACTGGAACGCTACAAGGCNTTGGTCGTCAAGGGGTTCTCTCAGATTGAGGGAGTTGATTACACTGACACCTTTGCCCCTGTCGGCCGCATGACCTCAGCTCGAGCTCTGTTCGGTGTAGTAGCTCAGCATGACTGGGAACTACACCAGATGGATGTGAACAACGCGTTCCTCCATGGCTCTTTGGATGAGGAGATCTACGTGGCTCAGCCACCAGGCTTTGAGGACGGTGACAAGGTCTGGCGCTTGCGCAAGTCCTTGTACGGCCTCAAGCAGTCTCCACGGTGTTGGAACCGGGAGATCACTGGCACCTTGACTCGCGCAGGATACGTACAGAGCGAGGCAGACCCCTCACTCTTCATCCTATTGACACCCGAGCGGTTTACCGCCATCCTGGTCTATGTTGATGACCTTCTGATCGCGTCTCCGTCGCTGGAGGCCGTGAAGGAGGCCAAGGCTGTCCTGCAGGCCGCCTACAGGATGAAGGACCTCGGTCCTGCATCGGTGTTTCTTGGTATGGAGATTGTGCGAGATCGTAGACGTCGGACACTGTTGCTGCATCAGGCCCGATACGCACGAATCGTGGGGGAGCGCTTTAGCGATCTCCTTGGTGCAGTGCCCACCGCTTCCACACCACTCACACCTGATGGGCAGGATGCTCTGAAGGTGGACGATCCTACACAGCTGGGGGAGACAGTGGACGTGACCTTGTACCTCTGTCTTATCGGATCTCTGATGTACCTGGCCACTACCACGCGTCCCGACATCGCGTTCGCCGTCAACCTCCTCGCTCAGTTCTCGCAGGCTCCACGTGCGAGAGCTCTTCACACGGCTGTGCGAGTGGTACGGTACGTGGTCTCCACGCCGTACCTCGGACTCTGCTTTCGTCGGCAGTGTTCGGTGGTCCTTGACGGCTACACTGACAGCGACTGGGCTTGGAGTCCTGACGGGCGCAGTCGCACTGGTTACGTGTTTCTGCTCGGTGGTACCGCTTTGTCTTGGCGAAGCGGGAAGCAGGGCTGCATCGCACGTAGCTCGTCGGAGGCAGAGTATGTGGCTTTGGGGGCAGGGGCTGCTGAGGCAGTTTGGCTGCAGCGCTTGTTTCTTGAGCTTGGGCAGTCAGTACCCGCCATTGTGCTGCGTTGCGACAACCAGAGTGCTCTCGCCATTGCGGAGAACTCTGGTGTTTTTCATGCTCGCACAAAGCACATTGCGGTTGAGCATCACTTCGTTCGGGATCTGGTGGAGCGACGCGTGATCTCCATCATGTGGGTTGGCACTGACTTGCAGCGAGCTGATTTCTTGACGAAGGCACTTGCCCGCGGAAAGTTCCAGGTGGCCATTCGTTCTGTTGGGCTTCGCCCC
>SZWC01005143.1:64145-117327 GCA_023375785.1 Penium margaritaceum
CCTGCAGCTGCTGCTCTGAATTCTCGTGCTTCAGCTGCTGCTGCTTCTGCTGGAACAGACCCTGCTGCTGCAGCTACTGACACGTGTGCAGGAGCTGCTGCCAGGTCTGGCGCTGCCGATGCCGCTGAGGCTGGCGCCATGGGCAACGGTGGCGTGGTGGTGTGCGAACGAAGTGCACGAACTGGAAAGAGGCGCTTGTGCGTGTGCGTGTGCGTGCGCGTGCAGGGATGGATTGGGCTAGAATGACATGGGATGAGATGAGACGGGTGAAATGGGACGAAGTGGGAGTCCGTGTGGCGTGTAAAACTCCAAATAACCCTCGACGGGATGGACTTTCACCCTCGTCCCCTTTGCTCCACCCTGGGCAGTCAGTGGGAGGAGTACTGAATGAGGAACAACTTCCTCACATGGACAGCGGAGTGTGAGCCCGACACCCTAGCGGGGAACAACCCCGGCACAGCAGGATAAGTGTCACTAGCCACACGCCAAGCGTCACTTGGAACGAGAAGGCAATGCACAGAGGGCGTCGGGAGTCTCTTGGCATGTACGTTCGCAGCGCGTTGCCCGGGCCGCATGCTTGGCAGCAGAGTTGCATCCCAAGGCAAGCTCACGTGCACGTTGTCTTCTGAGCAGGAGCAGTGTGTACGCAACGCCAGGCCAGCCGTCCAGCCTTCTGGAGACAGCTGGACGGTGGGACTGCGCGGGAGAAAGGTTGAAGTGACAGACCGCCGCATCTCGTCGCCTTCACGACAAGGACAGGAAATCCGACGTTTCCGCCTGCTCCCGTCGCCTCTACGACGACAGGGCATACGTCATCACCGGCGCGCAGCTTTGAAGGGTCAACGAGAAGTCGACCTGTGTCGTACACGGCACTGTATGTAGGGCAGCGATAACATCTGCAACACCGGAGGTCATCGGACGCTCCAAATTGTTTTCAACGATTGTAAGGCTTTCAGGACACATCAAGAGGATGAACAGATATCTTTTTTTTTAAGGCCGCGGCTGGATGGTCATGGAGACCGTTTACATCATATTCCTCCTGTGCATGATGTCATCATCTCAATTTCGTCGCTTTCCTCGTCGAACGTCGGTAGGAATATCTTGTTTGTTGCAGATAAGAGTAAAAATACGATAACAAACCTGCGACAATCTCCATATCGCGCGGTAGCTTTCCTTGCTTGAAAGACATTGTACAAAACTCAACACGAGGTGAGGAGGAGGGTGAATAAAAGTTTCTCCATGCCCATCCAGCCGCGGACTCAGTATGATCTTGGGTTGGGTCATTCTATTCGTTTGGCCTTAATTTCAGACATCCTCTAGCGAATGGCCACACCTCGTATTCAACACACATAGTTAGCATGATTTGATGCCACTTTAAACATTTGGCCATGATAGAAATGGTCTTGCCTTACATTACTAACCTATTTTCAATAAATGTCGTCACACCATCTTTCAATTATGGTCATTAAGGCAAACGAAAGGGAAAGGACTATTCGGAAAGCACATGTTGAAAAACATAGCCAATTGAACCACTAAAGATCTCAATGATTCAACCGTTGTGCTTGATTCCATATGAGAATAATATTTTTTTTTCTGGTGGTAGATTTTAATCTTGTATTCTTGGGCTAAAACATTTTACAATTCATGAAAGGTCAAGATTTCATTGATCAAAGAAACAATATCTAATATCTAATATTAATTATCTGAATTAGATACAAAATAAATTAAAAACACATAAATTTCCAAGATGAAATCCATGTATCCCATCACCAACTAAACCAAACAACCATATATAGTATTTATAAATTTAAAATGAAGATCATGTAAAACACAATTTTATTAGTCGCTATCATTCATGATACTTTCACCACCATAAGTTCAAAATTTTATGAATATTTTTAAATATACAATTCTCTCACTTGCATACCTCCTTATAACATTTAAATTCTTATTTGATGTAGTTATGAACACAAAACTTGCAAAGATCATTCTAGTTTTTCCTAGTAGGTGATTTACATATATATAATAATCTTAACAAGTTAACATGTAATAAATTTTGGTTTTACAAGTCAATTTCATGTATTTTGCTTGTGGGAATTCCTTGTTAATAATCTTATGCTATATGAGGTCCCTTCAGCTAACAACATATTCATGCATACTGTTGTTTCCATCGGCCGCCCTCATGGCCAACATTGAAGGAGTGTGTCATCCCACGCTTGATAATGGCCACTTCTAGAAGGCTTGATACAAAGTGCATTCTATCGCTGACATGGATGAAGACTCCAAGCCAAAGCCAGTCTGCAATGGAAAGTAAAATCCATCACTAAATGAAGAAAACAACCCTCATGTTTGTGGGATGCTTTAGGGCAAAGGCTTGGCAAAGCCTCTCAAGCCAATGTGATTTGTGAAGTTCGGTGTGTGGAATTATTCAATGAATTGAAAAGCACCCGTCACCTCTACCTCATTTAACCCATCAATTGACCTCCGTCCACACAAAATGGGACAAATGTAGATGATTCAGACTAAGGTGGCATATCTCCCTGATTTTAGCTCATTTCCTCCTGCTTGTTGAATCGACAAAAAGTTATTCAAGTACAATATCGATCAAACCGTAAAATCTCATCTGAAAATCATAGCGAGGGTTCAAGGTGCAAACCAGTGCTCACTGGCTATAGCACGTGTGCTATAGCCAGTGATTTTGGGGGGCATTATGAAGCGGCATGTGAAGTCTGCGTACTCATTCAAGTTTAGCCACACGACCATGTGATCACACAATTGGCGTTGAATGGTCTAAGAGTATAGAAGGTTGTGAATGGGGGTGTTTGGCGTTCCAAACATTGCCTTACTGTCCTCAAACATATGCTACCTCTGCCAAGATTCCTGAAAGCTTCCCACGCCACCTAGCTTGCTAGCCGAGTTGCTGTTCACTGACTAGGCACTGGCCTGGTTAGCTGACGCGCGCGCCACAAGGCATGGCATGCTGTGGGCAGGGTTGGAACACAGATGGAGTGAACCAAGCGCTGGAATCTGAAAGCAATTGCAGAGTTTTGTTACAACAGTGAGCCAAAGTCACCTAAATAGTTGGGGCACACTGGTGCGCAATCAGCGCATCCAGGGGCACGTTTGGCTGCACACTAGGCACACCTTGCACAAATCTGCACAAAGTGCTAGAATATCCCGCCAAGGTTGAAAACACTCACTCGGCCGTAACTTTCTGCACAGGCGTCAGAACGACGCGCCGTTTGAACCAGAACAACCAGCGCGACGAGGCGGACGTGTCCGTATCATGCAAGGAAGGTCTGCTCTTGGCACCGGGACACGTCTCCGGGTGCTCGGGTCTCGACCGACGAGCAAGGTACATGACGAAGCACCGGGCAACACGTCACGAGCTTACGCACACACGGGTTCAAGGCTTTAGGTCTCCACGTCAAACCGGTGCGACACACCAGGTGCGCGGTTCTCGACCCGCACATCCTCGACCGACATCATCGAGCCAGACTCAAAACAATCCACGCTGTCCTCACAGGGGTGTCACGCCAAAGCCCAAACACCAACACCCCCCTTGGGCTGTACAGCCTGACAACGCGATACCTACATCCACACCTGCACCACAAGTAGATGGCGGTCTCAGGGTGTTAGGTCTCCTCGTCACACTGGTGGGTCCCACTTGGTATGCGGGTCTCGAACCTCACCACTGTGACCCCTGTCAACCACCAAGCAGCAATGCTGTGCAGAGGAAGGCGTCAGGCCAAAGACCCACACACCAACACCCCTCCTGGGCTATAGAGCCTGACAGCGCGAGAAAGCCCGAGAGTTGCTCACAACGAATCAACTGAAGGGGAGAGCAACTCTCCCATGGCCACAACCCCTGCAGCCCATCAACAGAAAGGGCGGGGACGATGCTTGTAGGCCTCACCACGCACCGTCGTCACCGCTGTCGTCATCATCGTCACTATAGTGGACGTTCGTGTCGTAACCTGGTGTTGCGACGAGGGCAGAGTGGAGGGCCTCCTCCAACTGCATCACCTCCCATATGCTCGCCAGCTGCTGGGCTGTATAATGCCACACAGACAGCGCAACGTCGAGACACGTGTGCAGTTCGTGGAGCTCTATTGCGGCAGCCGGCCGACCAACTACATCTGCAGCGTGTAGGCGGTCAGTCGCGGAATGAACCTGATGGTAGACCTCCTTCAAGTGCGCGTTGGCACGAGCCACTGCCTCTTGCATCCTCGCCTCCTCGTCGCACAGGAAGCTCTCCACGTCAGCTGTCGCCTCAGTTGCTATCTGGCCACCAGCAGCTGGGGGGGGTCGGCACCACTCAGTGTGTCCGCATTTGCAGCGTCTGCACCAATAGAGGGTGCTACCACATAGGCATCGATTGCTGTGGACACACCGGGCACTCGGGTGTTAGCGGGCCGGACGTCGGTATCCATCGGTGTCTCTGCCTCTATATCGTCGTCGCTGTTTCTGGGAGCCCGTACACCCTCGGGTTCCGCCGAGCCTTTGGTGCGGAACCAATCATCCACCTGTTGCTAAGCACCCGCCCTTCGTCGACGTGCATCTTGTGGAGACCAGTCCGCAGCCTCAGGACTTGTGTGCACATCCTCTGTGCAATTCTCAGTAGCCCGTCGTGCTCGAACACCTGTAGAGTAACAACGGCTGCTGGCCGCCAGGAGCTGAGCCGTGAGACCCTCATGTGCGCCTCCGCTCGAGCCATGACTGCCTCCTACTTGTCGACCGCGAGGCGCAAGCGCTCAGGTACGGGATCCGCAGCACAAAGGAATGTGGCTGGGACGTCGGTCAGAACCGCCATGGTGTCAGCGATGCCAGTCAGGGCAGCCATGAGCCGGAGGTCCAGAACTCGATCTGCATCCTCCATAGTAGGTGCATCTACTCGGGTGACTGCGGCAGGATCAACCGATGCCACATACACATGTGCCTTTCCTGGTGCCACCTCAGCATCTGTACCTACAATGGCTATCGCTGTGGGTGAGGTAGCGGATACCCCTACGGAGACTATACCGGATGTTGCTAGAGCGACGACGATCGTGGTGTCTGCACCAACCGGGGCATCTGCTGCCGGCGTCCTGTCTGTTGCTACATCTGCTGTTGCTGCAACAATGTTAGCAGGAGTCCCCATCTCCATCTCTATCGCCATCTCCGTGCCTGCCTCGGTCTCCGCGGCGGACCATTCTTCCGCCTCCGACTCCTCCTCCTCACAGAGGGCGCCCCGCCGTGTAGCACCATCCGTTGCATCGCTCCTGCGCTCTCCGGTGGTCGTCAGCAAACACTCCATCCCCCCCACGACCGACACACTGGCAGAAGCTGAGAGGGGGTGGCACACCAAACCTGCGACCGGGGCCAAGAGAGTCGGCTCTGCAAGAACGTCTGCCACCGACTCCACATCAGACCACTCGTCTGCCTCCGAATCCGTGTCGGACCACTCCTCGGATGACTCGGTCTCCTCACAGCCACCGCCCCGTCGTGCAGCACCACACGTCGCATCTCTCTTGCGCTCTCTGGTGGTCATTGGCAGACACTCCATCCCCCCCACGACCAACACACCGGCAGAAGCTGAGAGGGAACGACGCTCCAACGTCGCGATTGGGGACGAGAGAGTCAGTTCGGCGGCAACGTCTTCCACTAGTGCTGTCGTTGATGCCACCTGGGCACGCCGACCCAAGCTTGCTTTCCATTGCCTCGCGCGGCGAGTGCGGGCACGAGTAGTGCGGGCTGAGGGGACGGCCTTAGGAACTGAGGGTTTGGAGGCTGGAATGACACCTACCGATTCTAGGATAAAGCGAAGGGTGTCAGACGTAGACCGGAGGTCAGGCGTCACGGTATCGTCAGGTGACGTCTGAGACGGGGGCGAGGATGATGAGGACGATGAGGGAGGAGTTTGCACCGGCATGGTGGTGATAGACTGCTCAGAGACCATATAGTGGGTGAGCTGCTAGACCATGCGCTCTAACCCTTGAAGCTCCGTGTACAGCAGTGCCACAGCTCCGCTAAGGGGCACTACGACATCGGCCGGCAACATCTCCGGAACGGGTGGAGGAGAAGAGGGACGGGACTCCATCCAGGGTGGTCGCCACACGACAGGGCACTGGTAAAACTGGCGCCATCCATGGTGCCGATCTCCACAATAGTAGTAGGCAAAGCCGTTGGACGCCTAAGGCTTATGCCACAGCTGACACTGCCACTATGGACGCGACGCCTACGACGTATGTAGAGCCGGTGCCAACCACAGCGCCGGTTACGTTCCCTGCCACGCCTGTCTGCTCATCTTTGGAGCTCGGCATGGGTGAGTGCACACGACCCTTGCGCTGGCACAAGGCCACAAGGGGAGGTGAATGATCGAGGCATGATCTCTCAGGCGTGCGACTCAAGTGTGCGACCTCAAGTCGCCTTCGATGCTGAGTCTGCACCGGGTGTTGTCGTCAACCGACAAAGGTGGCCTCAGGCCACCTTCGCTGTTGCTACTACTGCTCCAACCCTTGCGGCGGCTGCTGCTGCAGCGGTTCCCATCTTCAACTGATGGCGGTGGCTTCAAGCCACATGTGAAAGGTAAAAATGAAGAAAGGAACACAGCAGTGGTACCACCAATGCTTCCTCTGTGGCTGCTGCTGCGCGGCTGCTTGAGCTCCGGACGCCGCCGTCAGTCGACGGCTGTGGGCTCAGGCCACCTTTGCTGCTGCTATTGAGGCTGTCGCAACTGTTATAGCTGTAGTTGTGGGAGAAGATGCTGTGTTCCCCCTCTCCCCCTTCCTTTACTCTGACGCACGGGCGCGAACTGGTCGCCGAGGAAGACTCGTTGTGGGACGCTCACCGCGAGGTCTCCCATCGCTGAAACGTTCACCGCGGAGTGGTTACCGCGGAATGTCACCGCGGAGCTGTCACCGTAGTACCGTCACCATGGATCTGTCACCGCGGAGACGACACCGACGTTTTGTCGTGGTGGAATTTTCCACGGCCTGCCGAGGATCACCTCGGCGGAACCCCTCACCGCGGAACACCTCTCCGCAGAACCTCACCGCTGCGGAATGGCTCCATGGAACACCTCAGCGGCACTCCTCCGCGGTACATCTTCACCGCGGAATTTCCGCGGACTGCCACGGATCAATTTGATGCTGGATGCAGAACTTCCGCGGACGTGGTCACGCTGATGCAAAAAGAACTGCGGGGTGTCGCGGACAGCCACCGCGGATGCGCCGTTGCGGAACATGGCGGGGTGCCGAGAACTGCCGGGGCACTTCCGTCGGTGCGTTCTGCGACCACCGCAGGGCTGCCTCGACTGGGGACCGCGGAACCGCCACGAAACTGCTGCGAACTCGTGACCACGGATCGCCGTGGAGCACTGCCGGCGTGTTCCAGACCTGTCGCGGAGCTGCTGTGGCGGAGCTCCGCGGATCTGCGGAACACACCGGATCTGCCGCGGGACCGTCACCACGGGGTGACGCCTTCGGAACGCTGTGTGAATCCGCGGTAGTTCCGCCGCACTGTCAGCGGGTTCCGATGCGGTCACGGAGTTGTCGCGTCCGCTGCGGAGACCTCGTCACCGCGGAGCACTGCGGAGTTTCCGCGGAGTGGTTGTTGCTACCGCGGAATGGCCGCACAAATGTCGCGGACTAAAAAAATGGTCGGAACATTGGTGGGTCCTTCTAGGACATATCGTCGAGACAGGGGGCACTGCTGCTGCTGCTACTCAAGGCAATGGCTGCGGTCGCTCACCGCTATTGCGGTTGCTGTGCCTTTGCTACGCGGCTGTGCGAGCACTGGCTCGCCGCTCTGATGCCTTGCCAAGATTCCTGAAAGATTCCCACGCCACCTAACTTGCTAGCCGAGTTGTTGTTCACTGACTAGGCACTGGCCTGGTCAGCTGACGCGCGAGTCACAAGGCATGGCATGCTGTGGGCAGGGTTGGAACACAGATGGAGTGAACCAAGTGCTGGAATCTGAAAGTAATTGCAGAGTTTTGTTACAACAATGAGCCAAAGTCACCTGAATAGTTAGGGCAGACTGGTGCGCAGTCAGCGCATCCAGGGGCGCATTTGGCTGCACACTAGGCACACCTTGCACAAATCTGTGCAAACTGCCAGAATGGCCCGCCGACGTTGAAAAAACTCACTCGACCGTAACGTTTTGCACATGTGTCAGAACAACGCGCCGTTTGAACCAGAACAACCAGCTCAACGAGGCGGACGCATCCGTATCATACAAGGAAGGTCTCCTTGTGGCACCGGGATACGTCTCCGGGTGCCCGGGTCTCGACCGACGAGCAAGGTACATGACAAAGCATCGGGCAACACGTCACGAGCTCACGCACACACGGGTTCAAGGCTCTGGGTCTCCATGTTAAACTGCTGCGACACACCAGGTGCGCGGGTCTCGACTAGCACATCCTCGACCGACATCATCGAGCCAGACTCAAAACAAACCACGCTGTCCTCACAGGGGTATCAGGCCAAAGCCCACACCAACAACCTCGAAATCCGTGGCGTGTCTTATTAATTACTCCATCACTGTCGATAGTACGCACACTTGCCTGTGGATGATAGACTTCGGTCGTGCAACTTGTAGGACATGCCGCGGATATTGAAGTCCTCCAGCTTCAAAGACGAGAAAAATGCAATTTTAGCATGGTTCTTGATGTAGCATACAAAAATGGTCGGTCGTTGTAGGAGCATTAAAAAATGACCACCCCGTTAAACATCACATGAAAATGGCCGCTCGTTGTACGAGCACACAAAAATGGCCACAGATTGATGTAGCAGAGAAAAATGGCAACACAAAAGAAAGCGCACAAAATGGCCACCGCGCATTAGTGATGCCACGTGAGCAGCCGGCTGTTGCAAAAAGTTGGTCGCCCCTCTACTACGCAGTAATACTTTCTCTCTTTCAAATAAAAGTCAATTTAGTCTTAGCGTAAGTAGAGTATGCGTTAATCCTTGATATCAAAACATTATCCTAGTTACAGATGTTTACACCTCACAAGAAAAAGTCCGCCTTCGTCTCACGTCGCACTTGGAGTTTGCCTCCCGGTGGACATTTTTGTGTGCTCCTTCATGGGTGGCTATTTTTGTGTACTACCTTAGAAACAGGGCTACTAAGGTAGCACACAAAAATAGCCACCCATGAAACAACACACAAAAATATCCACCTGGAGGCGAACTCTAGGTGCAAAGTGAGACGAAGGCAAACTTGTTTTTGTGAGGTGCGAACTTCTGTCATTAGGGTCATGTTTTGACATCAGAGATTGATGCATCTTTTACCTACACTAAGACTAAACTGAATTTCCTTTGATAGAGAGAAAGTACTACTACGAAGTAGACGGGCAACCAACGTTTTGCGAGGGCCAGCATCTTACGTCGCATCACCTGTGCGTTGTGGCTATTTTTGTGTGCTTTTTCACGTGTGGCCATTTTTGCGATGGCTATTTTTGTGTTCTACTTCATGCTATGGACATTTTTGTAAGCTCATACAAAAAGCGGCCATTTTTGTGTGCTATTTGACGGGGTGGCCATTTCTGTGTGTTCATACAACCACCGGCCATTTTCGTGTGCTACTTTAAAAACCATACTAAAACTGCATTTTCCCCCTTCAAAGATTGCCTGCAGAAACAAGGCGTGGACAACATAACCTATGAGACCCACGTGTTGAAACGACTGTCACAAACTGAGTGATTCACAAATGGGCGTCACAGCTGAGGTGAAAATGAACTTCATGTATCTCCAATTTGAATGTAAGTATCGCCATATCCAAAAAGTGAACAACAACAACAAAAACAACAACAACAACAACAACAACAACAACAACAACAACAACAACACAATATCCGTTTTAATGGCCATGCCTGATCGACGACTCAAGTCGTCAATCGAGCGAAGAGAGGGGGTGATGTGTCACCCCTGTCGCTTGTGTTACCCCCCTCGCTTTGCTCCCCCCTCTTCATGGGAATCCCGATAGGGTTTTATGTTTGCGCAAGTGGAGCCCGCGCAAATCTAAATCCCAACATCCGCGAATGTGGGTTTGCGAGTCAGAAAAAAATCAAAAGAAGATAACCGCTCGATTGCGATCAAGCAAAAACAACTTTTCCAAATACGTTTTTCAACTAGGCAAATCCATTTTTGTCCATGCAACCCAATTTCAAACCATTACCCAATATTAAACTCAGGGTTTCATGGTTTTATTCATGCACGCGCTCTTGTTCCGCCTCGCGCTAGCGGGGCCAAACAGGTTCTCTAACGGATTCGACGGAATCCTTGGTGGACTAGGCCAAAACCGCGGTGCTTGAGGGTGTATGACCCTCAAGCCATCCCATCTTACAGCCCACGGTCCTAGTGACCCCGCTTGAGCCATTTGGCTCCTTCGACCGGTCGGCGTGGCATTGCCCCGCTACACTCTCCCTACTAGGAGTGAGAGCCGCCTCGGCATCTCCCGCAATCCTAGCTCGGGATTCGAGCCCTAGAGCTCTGATACCGATGTAACAGATTCGACGGAATCATTGGCCGACTAGGCCAAAACCGCGGTGGTTGAGGGTCTCCGACCCTCGAGCCATCCAGTCTCACTGCCCACAATCCCAGGTGACCCCGCTCAAGCCATGTGGCTCCTTTGACCGGTCGGCGTGGCACTGCCATGCTACAGGTTCCCTTTCAACACATGGGGTGTTTTGGACCCCCCACTAAAAACTCTCACAAACCTTTGAGACAAAAGTCACAGAAATCTCTATGGAGGGGTTTGAGATTTTTCTTTCATGTCTGACGATGTCAAGATATTGTTGCTGGATGGCATGCGATGTCAACATAGCATTTACATTTGGATATGTAAATGTTTTTTGCATGCTCGCTATACATAGTAGTAATAGAGAAGGGAAAAGTTCCAGAATTGGATATGGCTTTGTTAATGTGTACAATGTGGATATGGCGAAAGATATTGAGAATTATTTTAACATTGTTGTCAAACAGAAATGCTTTACCCCTATTTCCTCACATGGCCACGTGCATCTCAACTTTGTGGTTTGAACAGAACCAACGGGAGTCAAAAAGTTAGAGTGTGTGAAGCACAAGAGGTAAAAGGCGAGAGTGAGGAGTGCTGGTGGGTGGAGCTCGCTATCCGAGCCCACCCATCGACCAGCGACGTGGGGCTCACTGGTTCCCACTCGAAGTGCAAGGGGATAACCCCTCTCGAGTTCCACAATTCCACAAAACCCAAACCTTAAGTTTAGGTGTAAACCATGCCAGTTCAAACTACCACCAACTCAGAGGTAAGAAAAAACTATGTTTCCAAGGCATCACAGTTCGAACAGGCATTAGCACCAAAGTCGATTGTATTTGAACCAAGGTATGGGCGCTCCAGACCATACCTTGGTCTGGAGCGCCCAGACCAAGGTATGGTCTGGGCGAATCAGACACGCATGGTGATGGCTAGAGTTCACCATGTGGCTGCTCGGTGGACTCGCGTCTGCTCCCCCATGCTTTTGTAACCTCCGCCTCATCAAGAGTTTGCACGACAAAGGACGTGAGCCGAGAGGTCACACTAAGTACACAACATGACTCCCCCCATGAACACACGGGGAACAGGTCCACACATGTAGCAGCACTGATGCAAACGACAGAACAAGAGCAACGATGAAAAACAATCGCAAATGCAGCTCAAGGGTAGAGTTCAGTCCACAGTATAGGCAGCATGCAATCCCATAGAACGAGCAGCTGCTAGAAACTTTGTACGGCTAATGGCCTTTGTTAGAAAATCAGCACACTACGAGTCAGTGCCAACCCACATGACCTGAATTTTACCTTGATCCACAAGGTTTCGGATGTAGTGGTACTCAACGTGAATGTGCTTTGTGCGTGCATGGAACACGCCAGAAATTTTGTGTGATAGCCTTAGCACTCTTAATGTCACACCGAATCACAACGGGGGGCATGGACTGAACTAGCTCACGTAACAGACGCAACAACCACACACTCTCGGTCGCGCCAGCGTCGAGAGCAACGTACTCTGCTTCTACAGTGTTGCAAGAGATGTAGCCCTACTTGCCATTGCGCCATGAGACGACTGTTCCCCCAATGAGGAAGATGTAGTCGATGCGACTCTTGCCGTCCGGACTCCACGCCCACTCACTGTCTGTGTATCCATCAAGGACCATTGAGGCTTGCCCTCGGTAGTGAAGTCCCATGCGGGCAGTGGAAACGACGTACCACACGCTCCGAACTGCGGCCTCAAGGGCCCGTCTACGCGACTCTTGTGAGAATTGTGCAAGCAGGTTGACTGTGAAGGCGATGTCTGGTCGTGTCGACGTTGCTAGGTACATGAGTGAGCCAATGACTCGCAAGTACAGGGTCACGTCGACCAACTCTCCCAGCTTTGTCGGATCATCAACCTCGAGAGCATCCTATCTGTTTGGGGTGATCAAAGTGGACGCTGTGTGCACGCCGCTGAGTAGCTTGGCAAAGCGCTCCCCCAGAGTGAGGGCGTATTGCTCCTGATGGATCAAGAGCATTCGACAAACGCGATCACAAACAATCTGCATGTCCTGAAAAACTGCGGCCTCTCCCAAATCTATCATTTTGTACGTCGATTGTAGCACGTCCTTGGCCGTCGCGATAGCCTTTATGTCAGGCGAGGCGATCACAAGATCATCAACATAAACTAGGATGGCCGAAAAGGTAGCAGTGGTCTGGAACAAGAAAATCCATGGGTCTGCTGCGCTCTGGACATAACCTGATCACAGGTTGGTGCCTGTGATCTCATTGTTCCAGCATCGAGGCGACTGCTTTAGGCCGTACATCGCTTTCCGCAGCTGGTACACCCGGTCGCTGCCATCCTCAAACCCTTGGGGCTGGACCATGTAGATCTCTTCTTCCAGTATTCCATGTAAGAATGCATTGTTGACATCCATCTGGTGGAGTTCGCAGTCGTGCTGGGCCACCTGGGATAGCAGACCCAAGGTCGTGGTCGTGCGTCCAACTGGTGCAAAGGTCTCGGTGAAGTCCATCCCTTCCACTTGAGGTAATCCCTTTGCAGTCAGCCATGCTTTGTAGCGATCAACTATGTTGTCCGGCTTCAACGTTTTCCGGAAGTTCCACTTGGCCTAAACGGCCTTTCGTTTGGATGGCAGGTCTACAAGATCATAAACCCCATGTTCCTTGATAGCCGTCAGCAAAGCCTCTCATGCTACGCACCACAGTGCTGCATCGGGTCCAGCCAGAGCCTGACGCGGTATGCTGGGGTCCGGCGTCACTCGCACCACATTGGGGTCAGGGGTCACAGCATCTCCACCATGCGTGGCCAAGGCATAGGCCGAAGGCGGCGGACCAACAATGACGGTGGATTCTACGGAGTCCACTGGACGCTTTTGCGCAAGGAGAGCGAGGCCTATGTTATAGTCTGGGTAGATTTCAGTGAGCTCCTGCACACTGAGGCCCAAGGCCATGATGCCGGGGTCACCGTTGCGCACGCTACGAGTAGGACGTGGGTGGAGGTGTCCACCCCCACCTCGCCGGTATGGTTCTAGTGACGGTATAGTGAGGGTAGGTGGAGGACATTCGACAGACACGGACCCGACTGGCGATGTGCTAGGTGATGCCGGCGCGTCGACTGGGCAGACGGAGGTTGAGGATGACGCAGGAAAAGTAACTGGTGACGTAGGCAAAGTGACTAATGCAGATGACTCAAACGACACCGGTGACTCTGCTGGTGATGCAGGTGCTGGGGACATGGGTAGCAATGGTGACAAGATAGGTGACATAGACTCCCGTATTGTAGGAGATGCTGGTAGAACGGTGGACGCGGGTAGGAAAGGCGATGCGGTCAACGCGGGCGGCGTAGACAACACTGGCGAGTCAGCTGGTGGGTGGGATGCACCAGTAGCGCCCAGGCTGACCGGGACAGCACCATCGGTCAGCCCACCCTCTCTTGCGCGCGGAATTGTTCCACACCAAGGGGAATGCGACCACGGGTTGCCCTTGGCGGGCAAATCTCTGAAGGAGAGACGCAAAAAGAATAGGGCGTCTCGAGACTTGCCAATGCGCTGCCGACTGGGGTCCCAAAACCGCCTGGCCTTCAAGTGTGAAGCCACGCCTACAAACACAGAGCCACAGCTTCTAGGGGAGAACTTGGACCCTTGATGTTCTGGTGTGAACCAGACATAGGCAAGGGACCCCAACATGCACGCGAGCCGGAGGTCGGCACAACATCCGTACCACAGTTGGTACTGTGTGTGTGTTTGGGAGGGGGCCGTGAGGGATCCTGTTCCAGGCCAATGTCATCTAGGCCATGCGCTTGAAGGCGAACACTTCAGGCATGCCGCTGTCTACCCGCATGGAGCAAATTGCATCCTCCATTGTACAGTTCCAATGCTCAGACACACCGTTTTGCCGTGGTGTGGGTGGAGCTGAGAGGTTGTGAAACAAGCGCACTTTGGCAAAGTAGCGGTCCAGATCCCCCATGTATTCACCGCACCAATCAGAACGGAAGTTTTGGAGGGTGTGGCCGGACTGACATTTGGCCATGACAAGCCACGTAAGCACTGCAAGTTCAGCATCGCTTTTTAGGCGAAGGCTGAAGACCAATCGCATGCGGGTGAATTCGTCTGTGATCGTCAGGACGTAACACCCTCTATCATCCTAGAACTCCACACGTAGAGGTCCCAGGAGATCAGAGTGAACCAGCTCGAGGGGCTTGAGAGCCCGTGAATCGGACAGAGGGTATGTGGCACGGTGCATTTCACCTTGCACACATTGCACGTAATTGGTCTTGGGCGGCGCCTCAAAGGACGCTGCGTCAAGACCGAGCGCAGGTTGGACGCAAATCAGACAATCTACAGCATCCAAGTGGACATGGCACAAGCGTCTATGTAGCAGGCTCTGATGCTCAGGCGACAGCGTGCCTGTCACGAACACTCATGCAGTGGGGGATGCAGTGACGGTGGTCGATGTGGGGCAGCAGGAGACGTGGTACAAGGCCCCTACTACCTTGCCACGAAGCATGACTTCAACATTGGCGCAAACAGAGATAGTGGCATCCTAACTTGTGAATGCCAAGTTAAGATCCATCCGTGTGCAGGCACTTTAAGACAGCAAACTGAGTTCTAGGCCAGGCACATACAACATGTTTGACATATAAAACGGCCCAGACGACCCATGGAATTGCACCACACCTTCACCCTGAACAGGAACCTCATGCCTAGCAGCCGTACGCACCAACTTCAGAGAGCCAACAGGACCAAGGACGACAAAGTCACAATGTCGTGTGATGGGTGGCACTTGAATCTAGGATCCAGGTGGCATCCGTCACACGCTCGGGGGATGTGATTGAACAACTGCCAATGGTGCAGGCAGTTAACATAGGTAAATCAGTAGACGACTGCTGCGTCACACACGCGACACATGCTTGCAACTCATCAAGCCACGACAGTTCGTCGTGACCTGCACATACTACGACAAAGACAGCGGACAGACCAGCATTATCACATGCGACGAACGACTCTACGGACTCAACAACGCAACGTGTCCCACCGACACCATCACGACTACACATCACGAAATCCACAGACCCAACAGTGGAACCCCTCGGCTCAGTCATTGCACTTGCACCTCCCTGAGTTGTGAGTCGGAGAGGCTAGCGGAGCTCGGCGATGTCACTGGCTTGGGTCGCAAGCTGCTGCTCCATAGGTGTCACGTCGCTGGTGCTGTCCTTGGCTGCATTAGCTCCTGGTGGAGACTGCATGTCAGTCGCTGCTTTGGTGTGTGCGGAGGTGCGCTCACGTTGCTCGAACGCCTATTGCAGTCCTTACACAATCTTCGTTCAATTCTTGGGGAGCTTGCACTCCGTGTAGCAGTATTCTCTCCCACCATTGTAGCACTCCCACTGTCGTTCTCGAGCCGGCTTCGCCTGCTCCTTACCAACCTTGCCACCCCTCATTTTGTTCTTTCCCTTCTTCCCTTGAACTGCCACAATGGAGCCAGCTGCTGTTGTAGTTGTTGTTGTCGGCAGTGAGGTCAGAATGGAGGAAGGGGGGAAGGTGCGTGATGTCTGGACTGTTGTGACGACTGTGGCTGACGCACCATGACGACCATCGTTTGCAAATCCCACTCCTTCCACATGTAGAAAGTGCTTTGTGGCCCATGATAGAAGGAAGCCTCTGTCGGCCATCTCCTGAAGGCTGCTTAGGCTGAAGCTGTCGAAGGTCTTGGCGTACTCGAGCCCAACACAAATTATAATGGTGTTGCATGCCATGAGTTGGCCCGGCCCATTCTTCCCCAGGGCCCTGTACAGCCGCATCGCTCATGGCCAATTGTCAGCTGGCGCCTTGTGTCCACCCTGAAGAAGGGAGTTCAAGCCTGACAACCGCTGTGATGTCGTCGCCATGGTAGTCCCTTCGAAAAGGGTGAACGCCAGCTTCCACGCCTTGAGCGGGTCAGCTCCAGCTCTGGTGCGGGGATCACCAATGAAGGGTTTGAAGTCGAGGGTGTACTCCTCAGGTACGACCTTCAAGAGACCATAGGCAACGCAAGTGGCGGTTGCCGCTTGACAGGGATTTGTAGTCTGATACTGGATGGTGTAGTACGGGTACACCCCTTCACTGACTTCCTACATACGGAACCGTGGCTCCCACGTGGTGTACCTGTCCTCCTATTGGTAGGCGGGGGGTTCGGTGTCAAACCACTTGGGTGGGTTTGTCGTTGACAAAGCTGCCGGGACAACCTGCGTTGGCAACGGATACGGGGTACCTTCTTCCAACCCCAGACTCATGCGGAGCACCTGGTCCTCTAGGGAAGCGGGGTCTATGGTCCTAGGCATGTTGCGAGGTCCTGCTTTGTTGATTGGTACTCCCTTGCGCCTTGATTAGGTTCGACGCCGCTTTTCCAGCTTTGCGAGGTGCAGGAAGAACATGCCTTCCTCGTCACTTGCGTCTCAGTCCGACTCGGGATGGTTGTCGGACGGTTCAGCATCGGATACTCCTAGAGCCGCATCAACGTCAGTTGCAACAGCACTCTTGAGAGTCATCTTGCCCTTGCGCATAGCGTCGCGGAGTATCTGTTGCTACTGCTGTTTTTGCTGTTGCTACGGCTGTTGCTGCTGTTGTTGCTGCTACTGTTGTTGCTGCTGCTGCTGTTGTTGTTGCTGCTTTTGTTACTACTGCTACTGCTGCTACCGTTGTGGCTGGACCGCATCTTGAAACAACTTGAATAGATCAGCCATTTGCTTGGCCGTCTGTTCAGCCTCCTGAGCCTACTGCTCACGCAGCTCGCGTAGGCCACGTGCTAGCGAGCTTGGACTAGACTGGGATTCATCCCGCGTCACGACCAGTGCATAGCCAGCCATGCCAGAGGCGGCAGCACCAGTATCTGCAATGGGACTGGTACTGCCGACTCCGGATGGTGTGTCTTGAGGCATGGAGTATAGTGGAGTACCGCAAGTGCATTTTGCTGCCGCTTGCACCGCTGTTTGGTGACTGCCGCTGCCGAAAACATTCGGCGGCGTTTACCCCGCCCCATTGGCCGTCGGACCAATATGGAGGCCTTTTTCAGCCTAGAAACCGCCAATAGACCTCCCCCACGCTACTGAAAAAACTGCAGCAGCGTTTCCCCCACCCTAGTGGCCGTGAAAAATCTGGAAGAAGCATTTTTAAGCTTGGAAATTGTCAGTTGACCCCCCCCCCCACGCTGCCAAAAAGTTTTGGCATCGTTTCCCTTGTCCCAGTGGGCCTGGGAAATCTGGGAGGGGTTGTTGGGGACCGCCGTTGTACCTGAACCACCCCCATCCAGCCCAGGAGTAGAGGGGAACCCAGCCAGCAAGGGGAGGGGAATACCAGAGAGCAAATCTGACGGTAGAGTGCAATGCTGTTGCCGTCGCTGTTGCTACTGCTACTACACGCTGCCACTGTTGTAGATGCTGCGTTGTATAGCAGCCATCACCACACCGGCGGCTGCTGCCTACTCACGCAGCCTATGGCTGCCATTGCTGCTCGCTGCTACACGCTGCCGCCGCTATAGCTGCTGCTCCACGCGGCTGCCGCCGGTGCTACGGCTGCGCAGATGTCACGAAGGCTGTGCAACACGCACGGCGGCTGCTGCACAATGCCGCATCTGCTAGCTGCGGCTGCCGCTCACTGCTGCACGCCATTGCCGCTACGGCTGCTGATCTGTGCAGCTGTCACGTATGCTACGACCGCGAAGCCGTTACTACAGTTACTCC
Source organism: Penium margaritaceum (assembly GCA_023375785.1). Lineage (NCBI taxonomy): Eukaryota > Viridiplantae > Streptophyta > Zygnematophyceae > Desmidiales > Peniaceae > Penium > Penium margaritaceum. Next base: position 82,347 of record SZWC01005143.1, read on the forward strand.
CTGCTTTCACAGTTGCTGGCGGCCGCCGCCGCCCGCTGCTGTACTGCTGTGTTGTCGCGGCCGCTACGCCGCGTAGCCGCCTCTGCGGTTGCTCATTCTACTCGACTGCCGCTGCCGCTCCTCCTCCGCGCAGCTGCTGGTTGGCTCAGCCGCTGCTGTGGCTGCTGATCAGCGAATCCTCCTAGGACTGTGTTGCGCTCCTCTTGTGTAGCGTGACAAGCTTTGACTCGTTGGATCTGATACCAAAACAGAAATTCTTCACCCCTCTTCCCTCACGTGGCCACGTGCATCTCAACACTGTGGTTTGAACGGAACCACCGGCAGTCAAAACAGTAGAGTGTGTGAAGCATGAGAGTCAAAAAGCGAGAGTGAGGAGTGGTGGCGGGTGGAGCTCGCTATCTGAGCCCACCCGTCAGCCGGCGACGTGGGGCTCGCTGGTGCCTACTCGAAGTGCAAGTGGATAACCCATTTCAAGTTCCACAAGTCCACAAAACCCAAACCTAAAGTTTTGGTCTAAACAATGCCCGTTGAAACTACCACCAGCTCACAGGTAAGACAAAACTTTGTCACCAAGCCACTGCAGTTCAAACATGCATTAGCACCAAAGTTGATTAAATTTGAACCAAGGTATGGGCGCTCCATGAGGGAAGCCAACACACATGGTTATGGCTGGAGTGCACCCGGGGGCTCCTCGGCGGACTCGCGTCTGCTCCCCCAGGCTTTTGTAACCTCCGCCTCATGAGGAGTCTGCACGGCAAAGGACGTGAGCCGAGAGATCACACTAAGTACACAACATCATTGTCATGTGAGCCGTCCCCGTCTGTTTGTACGGCATACTGTGACCACTTGGCCTTTTCCATGCTTGTGCACATCCTTGACGCAGACATTGCTGGCGCCACAGCACCGATGAGTGGTGGCTCAACCCACCAGCAGGTGCCAAACAGCCGCCACAAAGTCCTAGGTGCTTGCCAGAGTGCTTTGTAGTCTTTCTACCATCGCTAGAGTTTTCTTGGTGGACTAGCACTTGAGCCCGATTTGCATGTTTTGCACTTTCTGTCCACCAATCCCTGTCGGACTTGTGTAGGTGACTAGTCGTAGCGTCTGGCTTGAGATTTTGCATCTCTAGGTTTAGAAGGTGTTGCATTTGTTGTGATTTGTGACGTTCCTGTGGACCTGTACAGTTTACTATGACCACTCGACCGTGTCCATGCCCGTGGAGATCCCTCATGCAGACCCAGGTGGCGCCGGTGCATCGTCTAGTGGTGGACCACCTGCTCGGAGCTGACGGACAACCGCCGTAGATTCATGGATGCTGTCTGCGAACGTTTGCAGTTCTTCTGCAACCCGTAGGAGCTTATTGGTGAACTGGCCCGATGGACTGGTCGTGGGCCAGATTTGCATGTTTTTACATTGTGTGTCCACCGTTTGATGCCGGATGCATGCATGTGACCAGTCATAGCGTCCGGCTTGAGATTTTGCACGTTGAGGTTCACACAACGTATCATTTTGAATTATCTACGCTGAGTTACGGTCAAAACAGTGGTTCTGGCTTGGTTTTTAGGACACACTTTGCAATGTCGCGTGCGACACCCGCCGTGCGCCGTGGCAGGTTTTTATGCCATGGACCTGTCATTTGTCATCTCTCTCTCAGTAAATGTTGGTGAAGGATTCTGAAACTTTGACTTGTGTCTCCTAGCTTGTCGCTTGCCGTTGTGTGTACGACTTGTGACTGTCGTCACCGTCTGACCAGGCATTGACGCCTAGTTAGCGGCTGTGTTGCTAAGAAGCTTCCACACAACTTCTCATGGTATTAGAGTAGCGAGACAGTTCTCGCCAAGCTACGCAGTAGAGACGCAACAGAGTAGCAGCAGTGAGCGTCACCACTGCAGCCGAATCACTTGGACCTGTCAACGTCACCCGACAACCATCGACGTCACCCGCCTTCAGCACGTGAGAGTGCTGCAGGAGCAACCACTAGCAGCAACATCAGCAGTAGCAGGCGGCAACTACAGCAGTCGGCAGCCGCTAGCAGTTGTTGACATTGGCACTAGCGGTTGCAGTAGCAGGCGGCAGCTGCAGCAAGCGGCAGCAGGCAACAACAGCAGCAGCAAGCACCAAGCAGCGAGCAGTGAGCGGCAAGCAGCCAACAACAGTAGCAAGCAATAGTGCGCAACAGCACCAGCATTGAGCAGCAGCAGCAAAAGCAAGCACCACTAATAGTAGCAGCAGCAGTGTAGTAGAGCAAGAACACAGCTGTAGCTTGCTGTACTAGCACGCAGCAGCAACAGTGCGTAACAACGCAACAACATAACAGCAGCGCGCAGCCGCTTCCAGAGCTGTGTAAGGAGCTGTGTGGTTGTTGCTATAAGCACATGCACAACAACAGCAACAACCAAGCAAAAGGTGTTAAGGAGCTTCCGCGTAGCTTCCGCGTGGCTGCAACAGAGTAGCTAAGTCCTGCATAGCCAGGCGACAGCCGCAAGGGTTAAAAAAAAACTATGCTAATGTCAACAATTTCCCTGCTGACATCATCATGTCCGTGCTGACATCAACAAACCCCTGCTGATTTCAGCACTTGCCTTCGTCAAATTATTGTGTTTGAAAGTCAAAAGCTTCCAGTGTTTCAATTTGTCGAGAAGCCCTGACAGTTCTACAATGCGACAAGTTTGTCATCCCGGCCCATACTAAGCACTGACATGGCTCAGGATGGTGACAAGGGAAAAGGACCACTAGATCCCTCTTCCTCCTCCTCAGTGGTCATGAGCCCACGCTAGTAGGCTATTGAGGACTTGCGGAGTCAGCAAGATGACATCGTTGTCCATAGTAGCAGCAGACTGACGCCATCTGTACCCTCACTGAACTTCTTTATGCTCAGTCCACGGCCCCACAGCAGACCTCCGTGGGAGTCGACGGTGTTAGACCTTTTGCACAGTAGTCAGCATCTACACCGATGACAAGAGTAGGACATGACTTGCCACCTCTTGATCCTTGGGATGAGGATCCTGACATGCCAGGTATGGAGGATGGCACTCACGAGAGTGAGATTCGCGTGCTTCAGGAGTGTCTCTGCCAGCCTCAGACAAGTTCTCAGCCTCCACAAACATCTAGCTCCCTTTTCTTGGAGATCCGATCCTCACCTAATCCCTTCCTTAGAGTCTATCTTCGTCCCGGTGTCTTGCCCATCTGTCTTCGTTCTCAACCTGTGGTTGCTTTCCCTACAGAGCAGCAATCCAAGGACTTCAAGACATTGCTCCCACGATATGTCGGCGAGGAAGACTTTGACTTCTGGGAGATTCTTTTCAAGGAGTGGGCCACTTCATAGGGGGTATGGCCCTACTATCACAATATGTACCAGGTTACAGATTGCACTCATGTGCTGATACCAGCCAGGGCGATGCGTGAACTCCTTTACACCGTGTCGTGCGAGACTATCATGGAATTGTTCCCTTCCCTTGGAGAGGCCAGCACAAGTGCAGGTGGTGATGCACGTCAAGGTTGGGACTGGCATTGTCCTTGCTTGCTGCAGAGACACACGCCACCCACGCGACTCACATTCACGCCTTTCACTCCCTTTGTTAAGGACCTGCCAAGCCCGTAGCCTGTTAATGGCGGTGGGCCATGCGCATCTAAACGCGCCTTGGGACCTGAGGAGGTACACAACTTTGGGCGACCCGCACGCTCATGCTCGGAGTTTGTCTTGAGCACGCAGACATCTTCTCAAGGTACAGTGATGGCATGCTTGAGCCCTTCTCCACCTCTCTTCAGCTTCTTCCTTGGGCGCATCAGCTTTTCCTCCAGGTGGCTTCCGCCCATGGGGCAGCCGTGGCCCATCAAGAGAGTCCCCTTGATGCAGCGGTCATTGCATCGCCATTGATGCCCCTCTTGCATTCCACTCCTCCATCCTTTGGCACATCCTCCTCTTTCCCTTCCACCCTGATTACCATGACTCAGATGTAGGGTGTGGCAGCAGCAACACAGGGGAAGAAAGGGAAAAAGAGGCGCAGTTCGGGCCAGCAGCACTCGTAGCAACAACAGTCACCAGGTAGTAGTAGTGTACGTACTATTCACTCCTACAGCTGTGGAGGCGCTCATAGCTACACCGAGTGTCAACAACCACTTGACTGGACGTAGATCACTCTCAGTATTAAGGTTGCACACGCACAAAGGTCCGCGTCCAGCAGCACAACATCTGGTCCCGCGACGACCGTGACTGTAAGAGTTGTTCCTTCTCTGGTCACGTAGAGATGGACCTGGGCCCACGTGACCGCACCATCCCCGAGCTCCGTCACTTTCTCGCACTTCGTTTTAAGGGAGGTGCGAGTGTGTCATTACAACCGGGTGGTTTACAAAATTCTCAGAGCCCATGATGACTCGTGTGGGGGGGCAGAGTTGACATGTGATGATGATGGGCTTGAAAATACCGATTGGATTCATGAATCTCAACTTTGTGCCCTTTGTCGTTCCTTCTCACCTGTTTCTCAACGCCGGTCTAAGGCCAAGTGTTCCATTGCTCGTTGCACAGTGAAGTCCTCCGGTCGTGATCCTGGTGGCACTTGGATCATCGATTATGGAGCCACTCACGGCATGAATTGTTGTCGTAGTGATTTCGTTGTCATCGGTCCTATTGCGTCTGTTCCTTCCGTTTGCACAGACTGTGGTCAGTCATTGCCGGTCCAGGGTCTTGGTGTTTTGTGCTTCGATGGTCCTTGTAGCCCCCTGTATCTTTCCAAGGTGCCTTTTGTGCCTGACCTTAAGCTCAGCTTGCTTTCTGTGCTTGCCTGCGCCCTAATGGGACTCTCTACAGAGCACACTGCAAACTCCACGACCATAACCGCTGTTGATACTTGTACCATTGTTCCTTGGATTTCTTCTTCCCCTTACTCCCCATCCCCTCTTGCTCGTGTGTTTGTCACTGGTGTTCTCTCCGTAGAGCACCGGTGACTGCCGCATCATGGCTTGTGTCATGTGGGCTCTGACACTGTCTCAAAGCTCATTCGGACAGAGCATGCCCTCGGTCTTGACGCGGCCTCTTCCGAGAAGCCGCCCAAGACCGATTTTTTGTTCTATGCTCTAGGTAAGATACATCGTTTCACTTATCCTGAATCTCGTTCTCAAGCTCTTTGTCGTCTCGAGTTGGTGCGTACGGACCTTCTTGGTCCTCTACCTTTGGAGTTTTTGTCGGATCGGGGCCGATATGTCCTGACCGTGACTGATGACTTCACCTGGATGCGGTGGGTCTATAGCCCATGCCAGAATAGTGACACCGCTCTCGCAGTTTGCCTCTCGCTAGTGATGGCTGAGCGTTAATCCCGCCACATGCTGCATACATTCTGCTCTGATCGCGACGGCATTTTTCTTGGCAAGGTGGACAATTTCTTTGCCGAGCACGGGGTTTTTCACCAGGTCTCAGCTCCTATCACTCCTCAGCAAAACTGTGTCTTTGAGCGCAAAAACCGCACCATGGAGGATGCGCTTCGTGCTATGCGGTCCAAGTGCAGTCTCCTGAGTCCTTTGCATTTCAAGGATTTGCCTACATGAAGTGGGACTAGAACCGGCTCCCGCATGGTCCCCTTCTAGACCACGTTACACCATACGAGCTCTAGTTTGGCCACTGTGCCAATCTGTGTCTTGCACGTGTCTAGGGATCCGTGGAATCTGTGTGCTACACCAAGGATCAACAAGGGTCCAAGGTCTCCCGGCGGGGAAGCTTGTGTGCCTTTGTGAACATCTCCCCGCGGTCAAAGGCCTGGCGTATTTGGGACCCCGCTCATCGTGACATCGTTGAGTCTCGCGAAGCACTCTTCTTTGAGTCTCTCACCTACCGTGACCTGACCTCTATCATGTCGATGTCCGATACGCACATTCCTACGTGTGAGGCTTCTAGACAGATGTGCGAGTCTGGGCCTATGAGCACTTCTCCTCCAGCTGATGTGGCCATTTGAGCCCCCTCCACTTCTCGATCCCCGGCTCTTGATGACCCAGCAATTATAGCTGTTGGTCCAGAGACCTCTCCAGCCCAGCTTGTTTCTATCCCTGTTCCCTTGTACCCCACAAGCACCCATGAATCTGTACCTACGTCCACTAGTACTCCTGCCTCTATGCATAATCCTCCATCTACTCTTGCTCCTGCTGCCACACCAAGCCATGTGTCTCCCGTCATTTCACCAGCATCTCCTCACGCTGCATCACCTGTCCCTTTGCCTCAATCATCACCAGATGTGGTCGTGCTTGTCACGAAGCCTGAGGTGAGCCCCTCGAGCCCAGGCTACTCACGTGAGCCTGGTGGTCTTCTTCAACCATTGGTCTCCAGAGTCCAGCGACTGTTAGGTCCTGCATTTAGGTGCCCCACTTGCAACGTTGCGAATGGTGACTCCGGTACAAAGGCCTTAGGCCTTAGTGTCCGCACAGATCACATAGAGGTGTATTGAGCGTACCCTGTAGGGCACAATCTGGTCACTTGTGAGTTTCACATCGCTTGTGATGCAGTAGTTGACCTTGTGGTTGTCACGCCCAGCTCTGAGGCGTGTGCACTTGCCATTCAGAGATCTCCCTTGATGGCACCTGATCCGAGCACACTGAGGGAAGCTATCTCATTAGAGGATGCAGACAGCTAGTGTGCTACTTGCAAGGATGGGCTTTGTGCCTTCCGAGAGCATGGAGTTTAGGAGCTAGTCGACCTTCCACTTAGGAGGAAGGCTATTCCGATCAAGTGGGTCTTTCGCAAGGAAGTGGGGTCGGATGGCTCACTGGAATGCCACAAGGCTTGCATGGTTGTCAAGGGGCATTCCCAGATCAAGGGCATTGATTACATTGACGCCTTTGCCCCTGTCGGCCGCATGACCTTAGTTCGCGCCCTGTTCGGTGTGGTGGCTCAGCATGACTAGGAAGTGCACCAGCTGGACGTGAACAATGCGTTCCTCCATGGCTCTGTGGATGAAGAGATTTACGTGGCCCAACAACCAAGCTTTGTGGACGGTGACAAGGTCTAGTGTTTGTGCAAGTCCTTGTACGAACTCAAGCAGTCTCCTTGCTGCTGGAAGCAGAATATTTCAGGCACCTTGACTCGTACGGGGTATGTACAGGGCGAGGAAGATCCCTCTCTCTTTCTCCAGCGGTCCCCTGAGTGGTTCACCGCTATCCTGGTCTATGTGGACGACCTTTTGATCGTGTCTCCCTCCATGGAGGCCGTGAAGGAGGCCTAGGCATTCTCTAGACTGCCTAAAGGAAGAAGGATCTTAGTCTTGCAGCGGTGTTTCTTGCCATGGAGATCATGCGAGACCACAAACTTCAGACACTTCTGCTGCATCAGACCTATGTCCACCAGTACTCCTACCTCTATGCATTATCCTGACTCTACTACTGCTCCTACTGCCACACCAAACCTTGTGTGTCCCATCATTTCACCAGCATCTTCGCCCAATACGTCACCTACCCCTTCGCCTTAATCATTACCAGATGTGTGTGTGCCTATCTCTAAGCCTGAGGTGAGCGCCTCGAGCCCAGGATACTCACGTGAGCCCGGTGGTCATCTTCAACCATTGGTCTCCGGAGTCCAGCGACTATCAGGTCCCGCACCTAGGCAGTCCACTTGCAACGTTGCGAGTGGTGATCCCGGCACAAAGGCCCTAGGCCTAAGTGTCCGCACAAATCACATAAAGGTACATCGAGCGTGCCTTGCAGGGAACAGTCTAGTCACTTGTGAGTTTCACACCGCATGTGATGTAGCAGTTGACCTTGTGGCCGTTAGGCCCAGCTCTGAGGCGTGTGCACTTGCCACTCAAAGATCTCCCTCGATGGTGCCTGATTCAGGCACACAGAGGGAAGCTCTCTTGTTAGAGGATACAGATTCCTGGCGTGCTACCTGCAAGGATGAGCTTCATGCCATGCGAGAGCACGGAGTTTACGAGCTAGTTGACCTTCCACCTGGGAGGAAGGCTATTCCGGTCAAGTGGGTACTTTGTAAGAAAGTAAATCCGGATGGTTCACTGGAACGCCACAAGGCTCGCTTGGTCGTCAAGGGGTATTCCCAGATCAAGGGCATTGATTACACGGACACCTTTGCCCCTGTCGGCCGCATGACCTTAGCTCGGGCTCTGTTCAGTGAAGTGGCGGAGCAAGACAAGGAACTGCACCGGATGGACGTGAATAATGCATTCCTCCATGGCTCTCTCGATGAGGAGATTTACGTGGCCCGACCACCAGGCTTTGAGGATGGTGACAAGGTCTAGCATTTGCGCAAGTCCTTGTACGGACTCAACCAGTCTCCTCGGTACTGGAACCAGGAGATTACAGGTACCCTAACTTGTACGGGATATGTACAGAGCGAGGCCGATCCCTCTCTCTTTATCCAACGGTCGCATGAGCGGTTCACTGCCATCCTCGTCTATGTGAACGACCTTCTCATCACGTCTCTCTCCATGGAGGCCGTGAAGGAGGCCAAGGGGTTATCCAGACTGCCTAAAGGATGAAGGATCTTGGTCTTGCATCGGTGTTTCTTGGCATGGAGATCGTGCTAGAATGCAGACGTTGAACACTTGTACTGCATTAGGCCTGATACGCACGTGCTTTCGGGGAGCGCTTTAGTGACCTCCTTGGCATCCTGTCCACGGCCTTTTGGTTTGTGTGGCTTCCACCCGTCTTGAGCGACGATGCAGTAACTACCCGTATACCCAGTACTGGTGGTATGGAGCAATGTTACTGGAGAGCACAATGACATGATCCATGATGTGGACACAGCTAGCACCAGGGCATTGACGAGTGGTGGTTCCATGCACTGGTAGCTGCCACGACATTCCGGGTGCTTGCCAAGGTCCTTTCCGGATTTTCTGCAGATGCTAGAGTTTTCTCGGTGGACTGGCTCTCGAGCCCAATTTGCATGTTTTGCATTGTCTATCCACCAATCGATGCCAAACTTGTATGTGTGACCAGTTGTAGCATCCGGCTCCAGATTCTGCATCTCTAGGCTCAGAGGGTGGTACGTTTGGATACCTGTGTACACGTGTATGGCCAAAAAAGTGGTTTTGGGTTAGTTTTAGGACAAACTGACACTGTGCGCGCGTCACTTGCCATGATCTACAACAGGTATTCATGTTTTGTTCTTGTCATTTTTCATCTCTCTTTGCATGTGTTTCATTCATGGAAGCACATTTGACACTCTGCTTGTGTCGCCTAGCCAAACCCTTGTCGTTTTGCCTCCGACCTGCGTTGACGCTGCGAGCTGACTTAGCACAGTTGCCGTGTCAGTGGCAAGCGTACTAGGAAGCTTCCTAGTAATTACATTTTTGTATAAGAGCAAACGAGACACATCTCATTCTGTTGTGCAACAGAGATGCAGCAGCAGAAGTAGTGAGTGGTAGTAGAAGTAGCAACCTATAACAGCAACAACAACAGATCCTGGATGGAGCCACCACGACTACGTTGCAGCGGAGTAGTGGAGGTAGTGCAAACAATGGCGATAGCCAACAACAATAGCAGCCGTAGCAACAGCAATCGTAGCAGTAAAAACAGTGGGAGGCACCTGCAATAGTAGCGGTTATGGGCAACAGCCGTAGTAAAAGAAGCAGCAGGAGTAGTTGCAGCCGTAACAGCGGAGGGCAGCAGCCACATTAGCACCCACAATAGTTGTTGCAGTGGCCAGCAGCTCCAGTAGCAGTGGTGGACGGAAGCAACCTAAAAAGCAGTTGTAGTTGCAGTGGCGACTGCGAGGAGGTGCAGGTGTGTCGGCGGCCGGAAGCTGTAGCAGCAGCGGCAGGGGGGGAGCAGCAGCCACACCGGCAGCGAGTAGCTGCTGCAACAGCGGCGGCGGATGGCATCCGCAATATCAGCAGTGGCAGGGGGCAATTGCAGCAGTGGCGGCGGTAGGCAAGAGCCACAACAGCAACAACGGTTGTGAGCAGCTCCAACAGCGGCGGCGAGCAATAGCAATAGCAATGTCAGCGACGGTGGGAAGTTGTAGCAGCAGCGACGGCAGGCAGTATTCGCAACAACAACACCGGTAGCGGGCAGCTGCAGTAGCAACAGTTGAAGGCAACCGCTGCAACTGAAGGCAGCAAAAGTAGCTGATGGTAGCTGTCACAGCAGCAGCTCCAGTGCTACTTTGTCGCGTGTGTTGTAGGAGTGGCAACAGCAGCACGCGCAGGAGCAGGGGCAGCAGCCGCAGGGACAGGAGCAGCTAGCCCCGTCGCCGTAGCAGTAGTAGGAAGCTGCCGTGTAACATGCGGTTGTGACAGATTGCCTGTGAGGGTGAGGGGGAACCGTTGAGCTTGCCCGCGGACGAGCTTGCCGAGCGAGCTTGCTCGACGAGCGAGCTCCTTGAGTGAGCTCGCTCGACGAGCTCACTCAAGGAGTCGAGCAAGACCAAACAAAAAAAAGCAAGGAAAGGGGGTCCTTGAGTGGGGCTCCCCACAATAAACCCAAAATGGGCACCCAAGGAGGTTTCACCAAAAGAAAAAGAAGAAGAAGAAAAAGGGAAAAAGGGGTGGTGGTCGGAGGTCACAGCTGTTACTTGGTGACAATGACCGGTGCAGTAGCAGCAGCCGCAATCGCAATGGCACCACCAACAGCGTTACCAACCGCTAGATGTGTGGTGGGGACCACCGCTGTCAACGTTAACGGCGGCCATAGGCAACAGTGACAACACCAGCAGCACCGAAGGCGACTTGAGGTTGCATATTATGCTAGTCGCGCGATAGCAGCATATCAATCACATAGCATTCGCACAAGAGCGTACAACTAGCGTGGTGGTGGCCGTCCTCGTGACAGCGTTGCAACACGTTTGAGAGATTGTGATTCAATCGTACACCTCCCCCGATGGGCTTGTGCTAGCGGGAGCAAGTGCCCTGTGCACTCATCCACGCCAAGCTCCGGAGATGAGCAGACTGGCTTGACAGGGATTTCAGCCGGTGGCGTGGTTGGCACCGGCACTGCATCCGTGGTAGACGCCCCTTCCATAGTGGCCGGTGTAGCCGTGGCATACCCCTCAGGCGTCTAACGACTTTGCCTATTACTTCTGTGGCGATGGGCACCATGGCTGGCGCCAGTGTCACCAACGCCCTATCGGGTGGCGACCGCCCTAGATATGATCCTGCCCTTCTTCTTCACCATCCGACTCAGAGACGTCGGCCGATACAGTGGCACCCCTCAGTGGAGCTATGGCGGTGTTGTATGCCGAGCTCTAGGGTCTGAAGCGCATGGTGCAATAGCTCACAGTCCATGTGGTCTTTGACCGGGTCGTTGCCACCATGCCACTACAAACAGTTACATGTTCCTCCTTGCCATCCTCACCTCCGTCACTGTCATCACCTGACAATGCCATGCCTCCCGACCTTAGCTCGACATCTAACGCCCTCCGCTTTGTGCTAGAGTCAGTTGGAGTCATCTCGACCGTTGACCCTTCTGCTTCTATGTTATTCCCTTCAGCTCGGTATCGTCACGCTTGCACTCGACACGCAAGGCAGCGGACGGCACGTTTGGCAAGACGTGCCCAGGTGGCAGCAGTAGTTGCAGTAGGGACAAACGTCACCATGGAGATGACTCTCTCGTCCCTAGTCGCAAGGTTGTTGCGGCATCCCTTTGTAGCTTCTACCCGTGTGTTGGTCGAGGGGGGGATGGAGTATCCGCCGAAGACCACCAGAGAGTGCAGGAGGGATGCAACAGACGGTGCTTTAGGTCAAGGCTTTCTCGGTGAGGACAAGACATCCAAGGAGGGGTCCAACGTGGAGTCAGAGACGGACGAGTGGTCCAACACGGAGTTGGAGGAAGACATAGAGACGGAGATGGAGATGGAGACTACGGTTGACGTAGTAGAGACCACGACCACAGAGGCAGGTGTGGCAACAACAGTGGATGGGGCAGTAGTACTAGTGGCGGTGACAACCGACACATGTGGAGTACACGTCCAGGCAATGGGTGTGTCGGCAGCGATCGACGTCGTGACAGTAGCAGTAGTTGTATTCATTGTTCTTGACAAGACGCCGGTAGTGGATGTCCTTGTTGATGTAGACACCACGATGGTCATCGTTCCTGTAGTACGGTACGGCATCCGTAGGGGTAGACGCTCCCTCAGCCACAGCATCAGCCATTATGATAGCTGTCTGTGGAGGCACAGCCTTCGCGGAGGACGCATCTTGAGCAGTAGCTCATGCACCAGCAGCCAAGCAGGCCCCTGCTCTTCAGCGTTTACACTCTGCACAGGTGCGGATAGGCACCTACAGGACCTTACGCTTGAGCTGTGTGTAGTGAGCACATGTTGGAGTACCGCAAACGCCACGAGTCATCAGGTAGTAGCAGTAGACGTCAAGGATGTGTACGCGCACCTCAAGGCCGCTTAGTGGACGTTCCATGGTGCAGTGTGGAGGCGGTTGGACTTGCGCCGACAATTGGAGGAGGCAATATCAGTGGATGCCTTATCACCGGCGGCCCATGCAGGAGCACCCATGACCATGGTCGACACTTCTGACAGCCAAGTGGCTGTTGTGTTTTGCGACAACTGTTCAGCCTGCAGCAATCACCCCTACAGTTGCAACTTCTCTAAAGGATGCACAGCGAGCTACAGATCTCCAGCTCATGGCTGCCCTGATTGACATCGCTGACACCATGACGTTTCTAGCCGATGACACAACTACACATGTCCGAGCTATAGTTCCCGTACCGGAGTACCTGCGCTCTGCGGTCAACGAGTAGGATGTAGCCGTAGCTCGAGCGGAGGTGCACATGCAGGGTCTCATGGCCGAGCTCCGAGAGGCCAGAAGCCGTTGTCACACTATGGATGTTCCAGCACGACAGGCTACTGAGGACTGCATGGAGGATGTGCACACGCGTCTCGAGGTAGCTCAGAGGTCTCTATAGGATGCATGTCGAGGACGGGCAGATGTTCAGAGGTAGGTGGACAATTGGTCGTGCACCACGGGGTGGGAGGATCCTTGGGACATTGTACAGGCTCCCAATGACGGCGAGGATGTAGCAGAGGCCGACTCACCGACGGATGCCGACGTCCAACCAGCAGTCGACGGCCAAGTGAGAGGTCTGTCAGCAACAGCCGGTGCCTCTACAATGGTACTTCTTGCAAATGTAGATGCTACAGATGCCGACACATTGTCTGGTATCGACGCACTGCCAGTAGCTGGCAACCAAGCCACAGATGATCCGACAGCTGACCTATGCCATGAGGCGGCGAGGTTGCAGGAGGTCGTGGCTCGTTCCAATGCGCACGCGATTGAGGTCCACTGTCAGGTTCGTTGTGCGACTAATGGCATATATGCCGCAGATGCAGGCGCCCGGCCGATGGCCGCAGCAGAGCTCAACAAGTTGTACACAAGTCTCAACGGTGCAAAGTATGCGTGGCGATGTGCAGCTCAGCAGCTGGCAGGCATACAACAGGAGATGTTGTTGGAGGAGGTCTTCAGCGGCGCACCAGTCATAGTAGTAGGTGACAACAACATTGACGACTACGACAGTGATGATGAAGACAGCAAAGACGGCGCTCTAGGGTGAAGTCATGTGCGAGCACATCCGACCAGCATTATCTTTACACTTTGTGTTGTTTTGTACGGATGTGTGGCCATGGGGGAGTCGTGCTCCCTCCTCAAGGATTGTACTGGGCGCGGCCATCAGCTTTTGCTTGTGCCTTTAGCCTCTGCAACCCAGAGGGGGTGTTGGTGTGTGGGCTTTGGCCTACCATCCTTAGGATAGCATGGTTAGTTTGTGTCTGGCACGATGCTCCGGTTGAGGTTATGCTGGTCGGGATCCGCGCACCTGGTGATTTATACCAGTGTGACGTGGAGACCCATTACCTCCATGCATTATGTATGTTCCATGCATGCAAGCAAGTGTGGTCGAGACCCGGACCCCGGAGACATGTTCTAAGGTCATGAGAAGACCTTGTTCCTTTGTATCTCTTGTGTGATGTTTGGTACGTAGGTGTGTGATTTATATCATCCACGGTCAAGACCCGGACACTTGATGAGTTACACCACTGTTACGAGGAGACATTGTTTTGTGACTGGATTTTATGACAGACAGTGAGTATAGCCCCTCACTCGTCATTGGGGTGATGGCTGTGTCAGCCAGGAGGAGTGTTGGTTTGTGTGGCTTCCACTGCTCACGAGTGAAAATGTGGTGGATTAACCCTATACCCAGTGCTGGTGGTATGGAGCAGCGTTATTGGAGAGCACGACAACATGATCCATGATGTGGATGCAGCTGGCACTAGGGCACCGACGAGTGGTGGCTATGTGCACTTGGAGCTCCCAGACAATTGCCACGACAACCCGGGTGCTTACTGGGGTCCTTTCCGGACTTTCTGCAGACGCTAGAGTTTTCTTGGTGGACTAGCTCTCGAGCCCGATTTGCATGTTTTGCATCGTCTGTCCAATGATCGCTGCCGGACTTGTGCGTGTGACCAGTTGTAGCATCCCGCTCAAGATTCTACATCTCTAGGCTCAGACGGTGGTGCATTTGGATACCTGTGCGCAGGTTTATGGCCAAAACAGTGGTTTTGGGCCAATTTTGGGACATACTGACACTACGCGTGCGCCACTTGCCATAAGTCGCAGCAGGTATTTACGTTGTTTTCTTGTCAGTTTTCATCTCTCTCTACATGTGTTTTGTTTATGGAATTACATTTTACACTTTGCTTGTGTCGCCCAGCCAAACACATCCCGTTTCTTGTCCGACCTGTGTTGATGCCGCAAGCTGACTAAGCGTTGACGCCCAGTCAGTGACAAGCGTACTAGGAAGCTTCCCGGTACTTACATTTTGGCCTCCACACCTTTCAAACCTAACATGTAGGATGCCCTAAAGGTGGATGACCCCACACAGTTGGGGGAGACAATGGATGTGACCTTGTACCTTTGTCTCATCGGATCTCCGATTTGCCTGGCCACTACCACCCGTCCTGACATCGCTTTTGTCGTCAACCTTCTTTTGCACAATTTTTACAGTCTCCACATGCTAGAGCCCTTCATGCAGCTGTGCGCTTGGTGTGGTACGTGGTCTTCATACTGTACCTTGGACTCTTCTTTTGCTGGCAGTGTTCGATGGTTCTTGACGGCTACACCGACATAGACTTGGCCTGGAGTCCATATAGACGCAGTCGTACAGGCTACGTGTTCTTGCTCGGTGGTACCGCTGTGTCCTGGCATAGCGAGAAGAAGAGCTGTATTGCACGTAGCTTGTCAGAGGCAGAGTATGTTTCCCTGGGTGTAGGGGTTGCTGAGATAGTGTGGCTACAATGCCCGTTCCCTGAGTTGGGCGAATCAGTGCCCGCCATTGTGCTTTGTTGTAACAACTAGAGTGCTCTCGCCACTACGGGGAAATCTGGTGTTTTCCAAGCTAGCACAAAGCACATTACGGTTGAGCATCATTTTGTGTGTGATCCGGTGGAGCGACACATGATCTCTGTCATATGGGTCGGAACTGACATGCAGCGTGCTGATTTCATGACGAAGGCACTGGCTCGCAGAATGTTTCTGGTGGTCATTTGTTACAATGGGCTTTGCCCCTTGCCTGAGAGTGGTTGAGTATAAGGTGTGTCTGAGTTTGTTTCACATTTGTTTTTGCACTTGTTGTTGCAATCGTTTCAGTGCTGCACATGTATAGACATGCGTACCGTCGGGGCATGGAGGAGTGTTGTGATTTGTGACATTTCCTGTCGACCTGTACAATTTACTATGACCACTTGGCTGTGTCCATGCCCGTGCAGATCCCTGATGCGGACTTAGGTGGCACCGGTGCGTTGTCTGGTGGTGGACCACCTACTTGGAGCTGATTGACGACCACCCTCAAGTCCTGGATGCTGTCTCCGACCTTCTAATAATTACTTATAGCACGTAGGGGTTTATTGGTGGACTAGACATGGGCCTGATTTACATGTTTCTACATTGTGTGTCTATTGTTTGATGTCGGATGCATGAATTTGACCAGTCGTAGTGTCCGGCTTGAGATTTTGCATGTTTAGGTTTAGACGGTGTAGAGTTCTGAATTGTCTACGCTGAGTTACGACCAAAACAATGGTTTTTGGGCCGGTTTATAAGACAGAGCTTGCACTACCGCATGCGACACCCGCCGTGCACTGCGACGGGCATTTATGCCATGGACCTATCATTTGTCATTTCTCTCTACAAATGCTATTGAAGCATTCTGACACTTTGACATGTGTCTCCTAGCTAGACTCTTGCCATTGTGTATACAACTTGTGACTGTCCTCACCGTGTGACCAGGCACTGACGCCTAGTCAGCAGTTGTATTCCGAAGAAGCTTCCACACATCTTCTTAGTGTTTGGATACTTGTGCGCAGAGTTATGGCCAAAACAATGGTTTTGGGCCTGTTTTAGGACAAACTCAAACTCTCACGTGCGTCACCCGACATGCGCCACGTCAACTATTCAGTCTGTGTGCTTGTCAGTTGTCACCTCTCTTTGCATTACTAAGCTATTGGAGCTTATGAGACTTTGCACGTCTGCCTAGCCTGACTCATGCTGTTTCTTGCATCTGATTGCTTGCTAGAGCGCCAGCTGACTGGACTGTGTCCCCATGTCAGCAACAGCAAGGTTAGGATGCTTCTGAGTAGTTTCTCTTGGAATCAGAGCAGCGAGACCTCTCTCGCTAAGTTGCACCGCACAGACGTAGCACCGGCAACAGCAGAGAGAGTCACAGCCGCCACTGTATCCTAGAGCTCATTGCAGCCGTTTAGAGCAGCGACATCACCACAGATTTCCCACCACCACATCGGGTGAGCTACGGCAGTTTCCTCCTCCTCCAACAACCACACCGAGCAGCAGCTATAGCACGGGGTGGTAGAAGCAGCCATGTTTGGCTGTCCATCTTTACAAAGAAAAGGGAAAATCAGCTTGTAGTAGCTCGCGACAGTCACTCAGAGTAGTGGTAGTGCGCAGCGGCGACAGATGCATGCAGCAGTCGCGGCGTGAGCAGCCATGGGCAGCAATAGCAGCGCAGCAGCGTCGACAAAAGTAGCAGTAACAGCGCAGTAGCAGTGGCGGCAGCCACAACAGCGAGTGCAAGCTATGCTGCTACACAACACTATTGTGCAGCACTGCTGCGCAGCTGCGCATAAGCTACACAACACTCCGCAAGGTTGCGCAAGGCTGTGCAAGGCTACGTAGGGTTGTGTAGGGCTGCATAGGACTGTGTGTTGGAGTGAAGCGATAACTGTGCTGGATTTATGCTACAACCGGGCGCAGTTGTTTCCTTATTTGAAGGTTCTTACAAGTAGATGCAGATTTATCTGTGACTTGCCAGGAAAATTCCTACGAGGAATTTTCTGCCGTACAGGCCAGTTGACTATCACTTTAGTATCCCAAGTGTTGTGTTCACGCTTGGGAGCGTAAACAACTAGGTTGGGAAGCCCAAGAGAGGAGTGACTACCTCGGTTTTCTCACCTATGTTGGACATCTCAACAACTACCTTAGACGAGGCCGGTTGGAGGATGCAACCCTACGAGGTGTACACGTGGCATTGTACAGGCAATACCGAGGTCATCTGAGCCAGTACATGACCTCATCGATTATATACTACATGATCAATGCATCTTCCAATGCTGGACGACGCTTAACTGCATAAGCAAGTGATACAATTGAGACTGCTAAATATGAGGAACTGGAGGGGACTAGTCTTGACCAAGAGCAGTAGTATAGATGGAGGGGCTGGTAGCCGTCACAATCTATCTCAACATCCTAGAGCATCTCTGTGTCAGCTACCGCCACTACCATTGTAAATTCAGCCTTCTAACTTTGCACCCAGTTCTGGATATTGCTGAAGTTCACCCCTAACGATCCAGTGAGCCTGGCAACACTGCCAGCTTGGCTAGGAGGCACCCTGACTTCCTGAAGGCATGTCCACTTGCAAGACACGCCAAGACCCTTGTCCAGGGCTGGACGCCTGGCAAGATGTTGTGCCGAGCTTGGGCTAGGAGTAGAGTCAAAGCTTTGTGCTGTACATATGTTGCTGTGAGGATAGTACATAGTACTACTATGCATGTGCTGTTGTATTTTCATAATTCAATCAAAATCCTATAAGAAAAAATCAAGCTTCTGCAGTTTGCTTTTTTGCAGCATGTACATGTCTAGCAATGCACATCAAGGTCCTGTCACATCAGCAAGGCCAACTCAGCCTTTGCTGTGCACGTGAAGAAAATCAACATGGTATCAGAGCAAGGTAGTACCTTCAGCTAGCACAGCAAAAGCAGCATCGTCGGAATAGTAGTAGGTTGAGACGCTCTCCACTGTCTCTGTACAAGTGAGCGGTAGCAGGTTGGGTTGATGCATTTACCTTGCAGTTCAACCTGCACATTTCACAACCATAGAGGTTCTAATGAGTGGCATGGAACCTGAAAACCAAGAAGGAGGTCCTCCTCCCATTGAAAATCAAGGGGGAGATTCCCCTCCCCTTGACAATCAGTCAGTTTTGCATGGTTTACGCATGGTTGAGGAGCAGGGACGCCATGTTGCACATCAAGCACAACGGCAAGCAGTAGAAGCGCAACGCTTGGCTGAGGAAGTGCAACGGATGGCACAACAAGAAGCATTGGCTTGTCAAGTTGTGGAGCAGGAACAAGAGGCATTGAGGCAATAGCTTAGGTCTTTCGACAACAAGAGCAGCTCACACATGACGCTCAAGCGTCACACACACAACAGTTGCAACAGTCACGTGCAATGTTAGCAGCACAAAATGCACAACCTCAACAGTAGCTAGCTCAATCTCACATGCAGCAGCAGCAGCAGATGCATGAACACATGGTGCAGCAACAGCAGCAACAACAACAAAAACTACAATAACAAGTGCAACAACAGATGCAGTGGAAACAACAGTCACAATCATCTTCTGCCCATCCCTCTCAAGCAAATCCTCCACCTATCTTCCAGCCAGCTATCTCCTAGCAAATGCAGCCTGAAGCAGCTGCAAACAAAGGTGTACAACAGTAGTTCTTAACACACTCTCAAGGGATGGCAGGGGTTCTACCATTGGCATCACACCAACAGGCTCAACCGGATCCTATGCCGTAAGCCTACGGGGCTCAGCCTGTAGTAGCTGCATGAATGGCTCAAGGTCAGTCGTTCGCAGCAGTACCCATGCAGTAGCATCTTGCTCCTGCCCAACCATTGGTAGGACAAAGAATCCCATTCCAATGTTTGGATATCACAGTGCCTATAGCAGCGGCATCCTTGCAACTGCACAAGATCAAGGTGGACAAGTTCGACGGAGAGAACTTCCCACACTGGGCGCACATGTTCAAACATGTTGCTCATATTCATTGCCTATGGGAGTTCTACAACGGGCACTTCTCGCCGCCACCATTGGGGTCGTCACCATAAGCGGTGGTAGAGTTCAACTCCTTCACCAAGGCTGCGTACATGGTGCTGAATAACCAACTCACTCCTCGCATCCAACAAGCAAAAAGGATGTTCTAGGGATCAACTGAACCTGCTCAGCATGCTTGGTCTTACCTGCTCAAGGCCTACATGGCTAGAGACTCAACCTTCAAGTCTCACCTTCTTACAAAGCTATCACACATCAACCTCAGTAACTTCAGCAACATTGAAGACTACATGAACAAAGCAAAGTCCTTACGCGACGAGCTCGCAATAACAAATGCTCCAATCTCGGAGCTCGTATTTGTAACCTTCCTTCTCAGTGGCTTGACAGGAGACTGGGAGAATGTAAGTCATGTGTTGAAATTTAAGCAAGAATCTGAGTTGACGGAGGCCTACATGTCCAAGACGTTGCTCACAAAGCATCGCGACCGCAAGCTTGCAAGGGAGAGCACTGGGCTTCTGTCCAACACACCTTTTTTTTCTGCAGCAAGTGCAGCTCACGTCAATGCACCTCATCCATCGTGGAGGAGCCAGCCCATGATGAATTCAGCATCTTCCCAGGTCACTTCCCAACCAAGTCCAAAACCCAACTCTCGCAACGCAAGTGGCCAGCGCACAGGGTCACGACTTGCAATAGAATGCCATTATTGCCAGAAGATTGGCCATAAGAAAATGGATTGCAGAAAGCGGATTGTGGATGAGGCACTGGCAAAGAAGCAAAAAGGCTGCCAAGGCAAAAATCCATGAGACAAATGGAAGGAGAAGAAGGATGGAGACAAGGAGAAGACTCAGGATTCAATGAAAAAAGGTAACAACGGAGGCAAGAAGGAATTTGACCTCTCAGCATCCGTGTTCTAACTCTCGGATGCGTAGAGCAATGGCCTCATTCGCTCACCGTATGTGTGGTACCTTGACTGTGGGTGCACATCATACATCACATTTAATAGATCTTGTCTCCTCAACCTCCAGCCTAGCACAAAGGGCTTTGTGACAGTCGCCAACAACAAGCACATCCCAGTGTTGGGAAAAGGCATAGTCGTAGTGACAGGCTACGATGGAGCTCAGGTGAAATTTGGAGATGTTCTCTACATCCCTGAGATTACTGTCAACCTACTATCACTCAGTCAGCTGATGAAGAGGGGAGCTCATATTGTGAGCAATGGAAACAACATCCCCCTGAGGAACAGTGAAGGGGAAATGTTTGCCGAAGGCCGTATTCTGCCATACGGCATGATCGGACTCGACTTCAGTCTTCCTGCAACAGTAGCCCAGAAGTCTCCCTCGATGCCGCAAGTCTACACCAATCTTCTGGTGCAGACGTCAGCTTGTGACACAAGGGATTAGGCCATCTCAGCTACCAGCTAGTCGAGACCATGAAGAATCAACAGCATGTTCATGGAGTTGACATCAAAGAAAATGACAACAAGAGAACTTCTGATCCTTGCAAAGACTGCGTGAAGGCAAAACTTCCAGGACAAGTGTTTCCGCCCGCAAACAAGTGCGCCATTTTGGACAAACTTAAGTTGGTCCACACTGAAATCTGCGGAAAAATTTGGGTCTCCGACAATTTCTTCTCTTCATCGACGATACAACCCGATTCACTTGGTGCTATGCTCTCAAGACATGAGACGAAGCATCGACCTGTTTTTTCAAGTGGCGGGCTATGGTAGAGAGGCAGAGCAACAGGAAGCTACGACTCCTACGCTCCGACAACGCTTGAGAGTTCACCAGCACTGACTTCATTTCTCGACTAGAAGACATGGGTATCGTGCAGCAGTTTTCTGTGCCATACACACCATAGCAGATCGGAGTTGCGGAATGTGCAAAACGCACAATTCAGGAAACACTCAAGTCGATGATTCTTGGTGCACAATTCGACAATAGCTGGTGGCCATCCGCACTCAACCAAGCATTTTGGGTGCGCAACCGCATCCCTCACGCAACACTATCAAACATGACGTCGTTTCAAGCATGGCATGGAAGCAAGCCAGGCATCAAAGGGCTACGGGCGTTTGGCTGCATGGCACTTGTTCATGTCCCGAAGGAGCGAAGAAGGAAGCTGGCCGACAAAGCATCTTGGGATTGTTCATAGGGCAAGCATCCAACATGAAAGGATGGGAGTTCATCGAGATGGACTCACAACGCACCATCATCAGCTGTGATGCAATGTTTTTTTAGAATCTGACACGCACGGCATGGGAGGCCAAGAGGAAAACTACAGACATAATAGACTTTACAGACTTTTTATAGACTTTTTACAAACTTCCTATACCTCAAATGTCAAGTCCCTTGCGGAATCTGAAGTAGAAGCGGCCACACATCCATTCACCCTTTCAAAATAAGATGAGGCGGATAATGAGGTGGTGGGTGCGTGTGTGCCCTTCGGCACTCACCACCTTGAAAGCACCACCCTGGACGATGAGTCGGTTGATGTACGGCATGATGAAGTCGAGACGGTGGGCGTGCAAGATGGTTTGCAACCGCCAAGGAAGGTTCAGCCTCCACTCCCTCTGGTCAATAGATGTTTCACACGCCTCCTACAACAAAAAATGGAGCAAACATAGGGAGATGATAAAGAGGAGCACAATCTTGCCATAATAATGTGCTCTGTGTTCAAGGAGGACGAGGTCATCCTTGCTGAATTTTCCACAACACACTTTGTTGTACTTGTTTCACGCTCTTTGAAGGATCTCCCACTTGAGCCAAAGACATTAGAAGAGGCTCTAAGTGGTGAGCATGTAGAAGAGTGGAAAGCAGCACTTGATGCAGAGTACAATAGTCTAATGGAGCAGGGAACGTGGGAACTCATTGAACTACCACCACATGCACGACCTGTGGGGATGAAGTGGATTTTTTTCATCAAGACCAAACTGACGAGAGCATTGACAAGTTCAAAGCCCGACTTGTTGCGAAAGACTTCACAAAGGTGGAAGAAAAGGACATCTTTAAATCCTACGTGCCCGTAAGTCGCTACATGACATGATGCATCATGCTTGCCATCGCAGCAGTTGGGGACTACGCTGTGCAACTGCTTGATATCAAGAACGCCTTCATACATGGAGAGATGGACACAACTGTGTTCATGAAGCAGCCAGAAGGGTATGATGACGGCGGTGGACGTGTGTGCAAGCTGGTCAAGAGCCTCTACGGGCTGAAGCAGAGTCCACTCCTCAGGTGTAGGAAGCTACAGGAACTTTTGGCAATCCTAGACTTCCGACCATCGACATACGACGACTGTCTCTTTCTTTACCGAACTACACATGACGCTCGTCCAGACTGCTATGCCCTTGTGTAGGTGGACAACATCATCATCATCGGCCCATCTGCACAGTTCATCAAAGAAACGGCTACAACAATGGCCAAAGAGGTGAACATCACACTCATGCCGTTCTTCGAGTTTTACCTCGGCATGAACATCCAGCGCAACCACGACTTGCGTATCTTGGAGCTAAGCCAGGAGACCTACTGCACGAAGGTCCGTGAACGCTTTGATGTGACTGGTCAATGCGTACCAATACCCTTAACCCAACAATAGTTGATGCATCAGGGACAAAGGGGGAGGAGTGAGATCGACTACCGCAGTAAAGTGGGGTCACTCATGCATGCTGCAAGTTGTACTCGACCGGACCTACAGTACGTTGTGGGGAACCTTGCACGTGTAAAGGAGACATGCACAATCCAGGCTTGTAAGGAGCTCAATCGGACCCTTATGTAAATGAGAGCCACCAAAGACGCAACACTACGCTTTGAGACCTCGAAGGACCTGGAGCTTAAGTGCTTCGTTGATGCAGATTTCGAAGGCACGGAGGAGGACCGGCGGAGCACTATCGGCTTCGTGTGCCTTCCATCGGGAGCTGCAATCTCATGGTCAAGTGAGAGGCAGAACATCATCACACTCAGCTCTGCCAAAGCTGAGTACGTCGCAGCAACATCAGCCACACAATAGGTGACCTATCTAGGGAACCTTCTTGACGACATCAGATTTGGGCAAGAGAAGCCCACGGAAATCTACGTCGACAACAAGTCTGCGATCGACCTCGCAAACTCCACCAAATTCGAAAGACGCACAAAACACATTGACATACGCGACTACTGGATCCGGTCAAAGGTCGTTGATGGCACTGTACGGCTTGTGCATGTGTCTGGTTCGGAGCAAGCAGCGGACTTCCTAAGCAAGACAGTTCCAAAAGACGTGTTCAATTGGTGCGCTGTTTAGTGACGACTCATCTCAAACGCGCTCTTGCAGTACCGCCAAAACCACACCGAGCTCTCCGGCACACGGAAGTCAAGGATTCGCACCCTCACCATGACGATAAAGGCCAGTAGTGACCTGCTCAGGTGCTTCATGGTGTATGGAACATGCGGAGTACAAGATGCAGCTGACAGGGAGGAGGCGCAAAGGAGCATGTCGTCACCAACACTCAAGCTCCTCAAGTCAACTGTACGCCATCTCCTGCATTCCCAAAGCCATTGGCAATTCACGACAGCCATGGAAATCCATTCTACAGCACATATGCAGGTTGTGAGTCTCAGATTTCATAGCTGGCTGGAGAAGAACCTACAAAGCTTCAAAAATTGCACGTTTTCCATGCGTCGACTTCATTGGCTTTGGCGGCATTAAAACTAGAAGCTCATGGCTCTTTGTCTGAAAAGGAGCAGCTGGATGCAGCAGAAATTCATCATCACCAGCTTAAGATTCAACAGCAACAGCAAGCAACAGCAGCTGGAAGTTTGTCTTTGAACAATTCTTCGCAGCAGATTTCGTCGTAAGCATTTTCACAAAAGTCTTCTGACCTCCCTGCGGTCGTGCACAATCGTCGCTTGAGGCGACGACATCAGCAAAACGCCGTCGCCGATCAAGGCGACAAAACAAAAACGCAAGCGCAAAGTTGCGGTTTTGGACTGCGCCTGATGGGTCGCGACCCACGGTTGCTCGCGTGAACGAGGGGGGTAGACCATGAGGTCACGGCGTTCCGATCCGGACGTTGCGCGGTCATCCCCCTTCACACGGCTGCAAGACCAAACAAAAGAAGTTAAAAAGAAAAAAAGACAATGAGGACTTCATAAGCTCGCGCAACGAAGCAAATCTGCGGAGGGGCTTTGGGAACGGCGGCAACTCACCTTGCCAAAATGAGCCCGTTGCCACCGGAAGTTGTAAACGCGACTGCCGACGACAAGAAGTTTGTCACCCCAACCAGTGGAGATAGTCAACTTGAGAGCAGCACAACAAAACGTTCGAAGCAGCAAAAGCGAGTTACACAGAACCTGACTCAGAACCCCTTGCTTGGAACGGAGCAAGCTATTGTAAGGTTGCCTCATGTGATTCTGTGTGTGGCCACCGACTCAAGCTCCACCACTAGGCAACGAATGGCGCACGAAACGGTCCAAACAACTAAGGAACCGTAGCAGAGTGCAAATCGGGCTCCAATTTGCAACAGTGCACTCAAGAACAGAAAAATGACCAAAAACACTACGACTGTGGTTTTTCTACTATACCGACGACTCTGCACAATCTCAAAAAGTATTTTTGGTCATCAGTCTCATCATTCCAACCGCCCTACGACCCTTCCAAGACAAGTCGCAACAGTTCTAGACAGGAAAAGACAGGACATCTCAAGACAATACAGCCATCAACATGTCTCCACCTACGGGAATAACGTTCCAGGAGGTGAGAGAAATTGAGATTCTCCATGGGGACATGACTATTGTTGTACCCCAAGTCGTTCCAGGCCTCCCTTATTCTTCAGGATCACATTTGGAGCCTGGACAAGGACTCAAGGGACCTGAACTACATTCTACGGGCACCCAGAAGCTAGAATCGACATCGAACAGATTTTCTTCCGCCCGATCAAATACCCCAACTTCATCTCTGGACTCCAACTTCTGATGAAGACGCCAACATTCCTCTCATTCAACCAGCTCTTATGGCGACCGTAGAAATCATCAAATTGTTTGCCTTTGAGTGAAATCGACAAGGTGCCCGTCATCACCAGCACACTTATCGAGGGGGAGTGTTGGAGTGAAGCAATAGCGGCATTGGATTTATGCTACAACTGGACGCAGTCATTTCCTTGCTTAAAGGTTCTTACTAGTAGTTGTAGATTTCTCTGTGACTTGCCAGGAAAATTCCTACTAGGAATTTTCCGTTGTACAGGCCAGTTGGCTATCGGTTTAGTATACCACGTGTTGTGTTCAGGCTTGGGAGCGTAAATAGTTATGTTGGATAGCCCGAGAGAGGAGTGACTACCTCGGTTTCTTCCCTACGTCGGACTACTCAATAACTGCCTTAGACGAGGCAGGTTGGAGGATGCAACCCTACAAAGTGTACACATGGCATTGTACAGGCAGTGCCAAGGCCGTCTGAGCAAGTACACAACCTCATCGATGAATCAATGCATCATGAATGCATTTTCCAATGCTGGACGACGCCCCACCTTCCTACGCCCCACCTTACCTACATCCCACCAACCTGCATTCCACCTACCTATGCCCCACCTTCCTACGCCCCACCTACCTGCGTCCCATCTACTTGCACCCCACATACCTACGCACCACCTACCTATGTCCCACCTACATATGTCCCATCTACTAGAATCCCATCTTTGCTCCTCCTACGTGCACCCCATTTACTTCCGTCTCACTTACATGCACCACATTTACTTGCACCCCACCTATCTACGCGTCGCCTACATACGTCGCACCTACCTGCGTCCCACCTACATTCGCCCCACCTACCTATGCCCCACCTATGTGCACCCAACCTACGTACGCCACACCTACTTGCGCTCCACCTACCTTTGTCCCACCAACCTGCGACCCACCTACCTATGTCCCACCTACCTGCGCCCAACCTACCTGTATCCTATCTTCCATGAGCCCACCTACGTGCACCCCACCTATGTGCGCCTCACCTACTTGTGTCCCACCTACATGCGGCCCACCTACCTTCGTCCCACCTAACAACGCCCCACATACCCATGCACAAAGATATTTGCACCCCACCTACTTGCGTCCCACTTACCTACATCCAACCTATCCTCTCCCCAGCTACATGCGCCCTACCTATCTTGCTCCACCTACCTGCGCCATACCTACCTGCACCCCACCTACCTTTCGTCCCATCTACCTATGTCCCACCTATGTGTTTCCCCACCTACCTCTACCCCACCTGTCTCCGCCATACCTACCTATGACCCACCTACCTGCACCCCACCGAACTCCTTCCCACCTACCCACACCCCACCTACCAGTGCCCCACCTACATGCGCCCAACCTACCTGTGCCCCACCTACGTGCTCTCGACCTACCTGTGTCCAAACCCTTGTGCCCCATCTACCTACATCCCACCTACCTGCGTCCCACCTACCTGAACCCCACCTGCATGTGCCCAAACTACCTATATCCAATCTACCTACGTCCACCTACCTACGCCCCATTGACCTCCGCCCTACTTACCACTGTTCCATCTACCATCACCTCGCCTGCTTACATCCAACCAACCTATACCCCACCTACCTGCCCCCCACACACATGTCTCCCACCTACCTGTGCCCCACCTACATGTACCTCACCTACCTACGCCCCACCTACATCCGTCCCACTTAGCTGCATCCCACCTAAATGCACCCCACCTGCTTGTGCTCCACCTACATGTGCCCCATCTACCTGCGTCCCACCTACCTGCACCCCACCTACCTATGCCTCACCTACCTATGTCCCACCTACCTTTGTCCCACCTACCTATGCCCAACCTACCTAGGCCCCACCTACCTACATCACACCTACCTTTGCCCGACCTACCTACGTCCCACCTATGTACGCCCCACATACGTACGCCCCAACTACCTCTGTCCCACCTACCTCCGCCCTACCTACCTAAGCCACACCTACCTGCACCCCACCTAACAATACCCCGCCTACCTACATCCCACCTGCCAGTGCATCGCCTACCTTCGTCTTCCCTACCTATGCCCCTCCTACCTACGTCCCACCTACCTACGTCTAATCTACCTATACCCCACGTACTTGCGCACCACCTACATGTGTCCCACCCACATTCATCCCACCCACCTGCTCCCAACCTACATTCGCCCCACCTACCTTCACCCCACCTACATGCATCCTATCTACCTCTGTCCACGTACCTACATCCCAGCTTCTTATGCCCCACTAACCTGTACCCCACCTACCTACATCCCACATACGTGTGTCCCACCTACCTTTGCCCCACCTACTTGTATCCCATCTACTTGCACCAGGCGTACCTACGCCCCACCTAGCTACGTCCCACCTACATGCGTCCCATCTCAATGTGCCCCACTTACCTATGTCCTACGACCTTCGTCCCACTGTGTCCCACCTACATGCGCCCCACCTACTTACGTCCCATCTACTTGCACCCCACCTACCTGCGCCCCACCCACCTATGCTCTACCTATCTGCGTCCTACCTACGTATGCCCCACCTACCTTCACCCCAACTACCTGCGCTCAACCTACATGCACCCTACCTACCTGCATCCCACCTACCTACTCCCCACCTACCTGGACCCCACCTACTTGCGCCCCACTTGCCTACACCCCACCTACCTACACCCCACCTACCTACCCCCCACATACCCGTGCCCTGCCTACCCGCACCCCACCTACCTGCGCCCCACCTATATGTGTCCTACCTACATGTAACCCACCTACTTGTGTCCAAACTAGGTGCACCTCATCTACTTATGCCCCACCTACCTGCGCCCCACCAACGTGCACCCGACCTCCTTGTGTCCCTCCTACCCGCACCCCACCTTTCTATGCTCCACCTTCCTGCATCCCACCTACCTATATCTCACCCACCTACACCCCACCTATATGCACCCCACCTACCTACACTGCACATACCTTCGTCCCACATACCCGTGCCCCAACTACCTGTGTCCCACCTACCCACCTACATCCCACATTCTTACACCCCACTTACCTGTACCCCCACCTACTTACGCCCCACCTACCTTCATCCCACCTTTATGTGCCCCACCTACCTGCGTCCCACCTACTTGCGTCACATGTGCCTACACACCACCTACCTGCATCCCACCTACATGTGTCCCACCTAACAGAACCCCACCTTCCTGCACCTCATCTACATATGCCCCACTTACCTTCGTCCCACCTACCTACGCTCCTCCTTCAGGCACCCCACCTACTTGCGTACACCCCATCTACCTACACCCCACCTACATATGTCCCACTTACGTACACCGCACCTACGTGCACCCCACCTACCTGCACCCCACCTACCTACGTCCCATCTACCTGCGACCCACCTACCTGTGACCCACCTATCCACGCTCCATCCACCTGCGCCCCACCTACGAGCACCCCTATGACGTGTGCCCCACCTACCTGCACCCCACCTACTTACGCCCCATCTACAAGCGGTCCACCTATCTACATCCCACCTACCTGCGTCCCACCTACATGTGCTCCACATACCTGCACCCCACCTACCTGCGCCCCACATACCTACGTCCAACTTACCTGCTCCCCACGTACCTACGCATGTCCAACCCATCTCCACCTACCTGCGCCCACCTATCTACGCCCTACCTTCCTTCACCACACCATCATGTGTCCTACCTACATGTGCCTCACCTACCAGCGTCTTGCCCACCTTCACCACACCTACCTGCGCCCCTCATACTTGCGTCCCACCTACCCACATCCCACGTACCCGTGTCCCACCTACCTACGTCCCACCTACGTGTGTCCGACCTACGTACGTCCCAACTATCCGTGCCCCATGTGCCTCTGCCCTACCTACCTATGACCCTCCTACTTGCACCCCACCTAATTGCACCCCACCAACCAGTGCCCCATCTACCAGTGCCCCACCTACCTGTGCCCCACCTATGTGCGGCCCACCTACCTGCATCCCACCTACCTACTCCCGGCCTACTGACGCCCTACATATATGTGCCCTACCTACCTGTACCCCACATACCTATGTCCCACCTGCGTACACCCCACCCACCTACGCCCCAACTACGTGCACTCCACCTACCTATGTCCACCTACCTACGTTCCATCTTCCCCCGCCCTTCCTACCAGTACACCACCTACCATCACCCCACCTATTTATGCCCCACCTACGTCCACTCCACCTACCTACGCCCCACATACGTGTTCCACCTACCTGTGTCCCACCTACCTATACCCCGCCTAACTGCGCCCGACCTTCCTACGCTCCACCTACCAACACCTACCTAATTACGTCCCACCTACCTGCGTCCCACCTATATGTGTCCCACCTACCTGTACCCCACCAACATGTGCCTCACCTACCTGCGTCCCACCTACCTGCACCCCACCTACTTGCTCCCCACCTACCCATGCCCAACCTACCTGCACCCCACCTACCTGCATCCCACCTACAAGCGACCCGCCCACCTACGCCCCACCTACTTGTGTCCCACCCACCTCGGCCCAACCTACTTGCACCCCATCTTCTTGTACCTCAACTACCTACTTCCTACCTACTTGTGCCCCACGTACCTATGCGTCACCTACATTCGCCTAACATGAATGCTTGCCTGGAACTGGTTGTAATTCAATTCGCGTTGTTAGGTACTCACGCTTCAATCGATTTTAGCTTGAAGTAGGGAAAAAATAATGTTTGGATTCCGGTCAAGTGATTAATAAAAGTGTGGCCGGTGTTTGTTTCCATGTGCATAAGGCGTGCTTTCTTTTCTAAGACGGTATGATCCTTTTATGCACATTTTCACTTGTTGGAGAGAAACTCATACGCACGAATGAAATTCATTCGTAAATTAGGTTTGCCGGGTTGTTTCACAAAACAATGACATGAAGCATTGACTATGAAGAAGTGGACGTTTGCACATCTAATGGATGCTCAACATGTCCATTGTCCATTGGTCGTTGTTTTCCCAGGGTTTTTGAGAAGGTGGATTTCATGTGTCTGTGCACATCAAACGATGCCCGCTTTGTTAGAATGAAGACTTGACAAGAGAAAGAGGAATATGAGGATTCTCAATAATGGTTCAGGTCCATGGATCGAACCACCTTGGCTAAGTAGTGTATCGGTATGTTGACCATTCACCCAGCGGTCAAGCTATCCCGTAATGTTATGACATCTATCACCCGTGTCCTGCTAGCGAAAAGAAGTCGTTATTGTGCTCTTTTGTCTTGTTCTTCTTGTATATAATGAGTACATTCATTCCCTTGAGTTTAACCCAGAAGAATCTTTTCATCTTTCGCCTTTGGTTCTGTGGCTTCGTCGTTGTGTCTTTGCTATGTTCGCTCCTCGCTCTCACTTCCATCGCTATTCATTCTCATCTCTTGCTGGCACAAGGTCTTCACTCCGTCACTCTCGTTCCTTCCCTCGGTTTTTCTCAAGCTCATTCCTCATCTCATCAATCCTGCACGCTCCTCCGACTTTCTCACTCATGGCCTATTTATCTGACTGCTCTACCTTAACCCGCAACTTTCCCATTCAAGCTCTTTGACTAACTACTTGCATCACTCTGTGGCTCCGTCAGCATTTCCATGTCTATCGGATCGCTCTGCTCTTGCCTACCTTTGCTGTCCCTTCCCCTAATCCCTTCATTCTTTTGACATGACTACACTCTCGTTATGTGTAGCCTTATGTGTATTTGAGGAAAGCATAGTTTTCATCACCAACCTATACAAAAATCTGTCTAGCTGTCCACGGCATAGTCTTCACCTCCATGGCTCCTTGTCGTCGTGGTGTAAAAGACTATGTTGTCAGACTTTGAATGCAGTTGTCCTAGACACGCAATGAGCCTAAAAAGATTGTAGTATGGTGTGTTAAAGCGAGAGAAAATGGTGAGAGTGAACATTGCAAACTACTCTTCATGATATATGTGAAAGTATGGTCATCACTTACTACTTTAATGATCACAAGTGTTCATCAAGAGATCATCGTGATATCCTTGTGTGCACTACAGGGTGCTCAGGTATGGCTGCAGGATATGGGTCAAGGAAATCATGGTGTCGGTCACCACATTGGCTTGTGCTTCAGGCACAATTGCATCGGGATTTGCCCCTCTCATGGTCCTTGTTCCCGAAACTTGACCAGGAGGCCTAGGAAACGGGGTTGGCTGGCTGGGGGAATGTGTTTGAGTGTCTCAAGTTTGGCTTTGAAGCTGCGATATGGGTTTCAATGCATTGATGTATGCTTGGTATGACTTGGGTGTCGGTATGAACGGCTAGGGTGTGGGCATGTGTGTAGCAAGTGAGTGTATCTATGCCTCGTTTTTCCTTGTCATCCAAAAGTGTAACTCGGTCCCACGTAGTTTTTTTGTTGTTGTAAATACTAGGTTTTAACTTGTGCAACTTGGTGCTAGTAGAGGGCAATGAGAGCCATTTTGAGAGGGTATTCTACACTCTCTTGACATGCAACGACGGCTTCAAGTACAAGCAAATGATCCTGAACCTCGGAAACAAATTATTAGATGGTGCTTTCTTGCAGAACCTCCTTACCGTATAAACCTTTGATAGGAACGATAATGTATTGGATTGGATGGAATCCTTGGCTGACTAGGCCAAAACCACGGTGCTTGAGGGTCTTGGACCCTCAAGCCATCCCGTCTCACTGACAACAGTCCCAGGTGATCCCACTCGAGCCACGTGGCTCCTTCGACCGGTCGGCGTGGCACTGCCACGCTACACTCCCCCCACTAGGAGTCAGAGCTACCTCGGCATGTCCGATAATCGCATCGTGGGATTCAAGCCCGGGAGCTCTGATACGAATGTAACGGATTGGACAAAGTCCTTGCCTGACTAGGCCAAAACCGTGGTGCTTGAGGGTCTCCGAATTTGAAGCCACCCCGTCCCACTGCCTGTTGTCCTAGGTGGTTAAAACTCCATGTGAAAAACAAATAGACGTTCACTGCGAAGGTAGTGAAGATGCGCCCTAGGGTCGCAACCGCATTCCCTTGGAACATGCGGACGAGGAATGAGCGTAATCTTCTACTCCTTACTCACATCGCATAATGAATTGTCTGAAATGTAAATTTGAAATCGTAAAGTGTCGTGAAACCGACTGCCATTGCGTCGTAGTCAACCCTCGTTGGGTTTCAAGAGTTTCTAGCCAAGTTGTCAAAGTTGCGTGGAAACCACCATAGGCCTTGACAGCGACAGCCGAAAAAGGGGGCATTCTGTAAGTTCTTTTCCACATGTGAACTTTGCTGTCAAACTGCCGGCAGCAAGCTGGCATTTGTCTGTTCCTCCGAACGGACTTGTCTTTCGGAGCACGATCCTTCACGTTCGTGAACGTCCATATAAGTGGTATGTGACGTCACGGAGCCGCACATAGTCTTTCTTCTCGGTAGCCAAAACAGAACGAAACAAAACTCCACCGCGTTGTAGTTGGACCGAGCTCAATGACTAGACGATGAAACTCAAACATGGCGGGAAGGTGAGTGACAATTGTGTCGTCAACGGTTAGTGTTTCGTTCCGTCGTTTGACGACAGAGTGCAACGATTCCCATCCTTTTCCTTCGTCAGCTGAACTGTTCAGCCGTGCCGTCCGGCTTTCAGCTGTTTTGCCCCCTGACAGTCCCTCGTGCTGCGCTAAAGCGCTGTATAAGGGAAAGTGATGTACGGATGTGCCGGGGTGAGATTATTGCACGGTTCGCTCTTTCCTGCCGCTCAACCCTGCGTACATTTCTGCGAATGAGGTCGGATTTGACGGTAGAACGCTACAAGACAGATGCTTGGCTCATCGCAACTTAGGGACCACAACTGTCCGCATTTTGCGCGCCGCCCATCGCTGTTCCAAAACGCCGTTTCTACAGTACGTGAATACCGTCAGTCCAAGAGGGATGCCGCTCAGTCTTGGACATTCAACGATCGACATCCAACAAATTCTGATAGACAGGGGGGGTGGTTGAACCGATGCCGAACGGCCATTGGTGCGCTGTGTGGACCCGCTGTGGTCGTTGAGGCAGAGAAAAAAATCCCATCCGGACGGATCGA
Source organism: Penium margaritaceum (assembly GCA_023375785.1). Classification (NCBI taxonomy): domain Eukaryota; kingdom Viridiplantae; phylum Streptophyta; class Zygnematophyceae; order Desmidiales; family Peniaceae; genus Penium; species Penium margaritaceum. The sequence goes on from SZWC01005143.1 coordinate 115,681, forward strand.
TGGCGAAGGTCGAGCCACTCTACAGTGATGACTATCGGCACGAAAACCCAGCGGACAGCGCGAGCGACAACATCTGTTAAGCTCGGCCGACCTTCGAATGCGGCCCCATCCGGCCGCGGAGGTGCGCCTTCTTCCACACAGAAGGTTGCATTTTCGGCCATTGACTTTTCCCCGAAGCGTCACTTGCGGCAAGATAGCTGCAAACAGTGATAGAGGCGGGTCTCTCAGTCAGCGCTTGGTCAAATAATTTCCTCGTCGATGTCGCCGCCACAAGCGGGTGCACAAGCAGGCGACGACAGACGATGCCGCCGCGAGCCGAGACTGAAGAAGTCGTACTTTTTGAGGGCTTTTCGCCTACGGACCGCGGTTCGGAGCTGGTTTACGCGCCGTGACCCTTGATCGTCAGCGCCGTGAATTCAAGTCGCCGCACCTGCCACGACCTCAACGCGTCCATTCCAAACCGCGTCTTTTACAAGTCGTGGCCCTTGGGCATCCCTGAATTTTTTTCCGGTCGAAAGCGAAGGTGGGCCCAGGTGGGGCCAAGGCAAAGTGAACACCTAGACTTAGACCTGCGCAGCTTGGGTATCGACAATGGAAACCCCACCATATTTTTGCCACGCAAAGGACAATAGGATGACCAAGGAAACTAAAGATGGCAATGGACCATTCCTGGTCCTTGCGAAGGGAAATTACATGTCCTGACATGTGTGTAGATTACTTGCGTTAATTATTTAATACAACTTGGAACTATTAATTAATATTCGTGGAAAGAATAGATTCTAATGGGAATTGATACATTGTACAAAATATGCTGCATCCACAAGGTAACACAAAACATTTCAATGGTTTTATCTTATAAATGTGGGTTGTTCAAGACGTTTGCAGGATACTTGAGAACAGAATTCTCATTATTCAAAGGATTTTAAGTTTTTGTCAAATTTTTAGGCTTTTAAGTACTATTTTAAGTAAACAACTCATCCATGATGGACCATTGTGCAATTCAATCACCACCAACACATTTTGTACAGTATATGAATACATGTTAACTTACTTATGTATTCAATTTGTTTCACAGAGTGTAATGAACTATGAGCCTTTTTGACATATGCATTTTGGAGCATTGTGCGTGGGTATCATTTGTAATATGTGGTTTACCAAGAGTAGTTTGGAGCAATACTTCTAAACTATGAACTTTTAGTGTACACATGTATGAACCAATGACACCTAATGAAAGCAAATGAAGTCAATGGAAAATGTCATACACCATCATCAGCATCTTCTTCTTTGTGGAGATATTGCCCACATCATGACGCGCCTGCACAACAAGATTGTAAGTTTTTTAACATTATAGACAAGAAGAGTAGGGAGTGAACTATGGGAAACGCAGAAGACAACATACATTGTGAGGGGCACGAGAGAGTTTTGTGGCTGACAATGAGGAGGGAGGTAGGTAGGGAGGGACGGTGGGAGTGACACAGAGATAGTGAAAGAGATAGTGGGGGGGTGGAGGGAGGAGGGGTGGTGAGCACGAAAAAGGAGTAATAGTTGCATACAGAGGGGAGTGAGAAAGAGAGAGACAGAGAGAGAGAGAGAGAGAGAGAGAGAGAGAGAGAGAAAGAGAGAGAGAGAGAGAGAGAGAGAGAGAGG
>SZWC01005143.1:117524-128435 GCA_023375785.1 Penium margaritaceum
AGAGAGGGAGAGAGAGAGAGAGAGAGAGAGAGAGAGAGAAATAGAGAGAGAGAGAGAGAGAGAGAGCAAGAGAGAGAGAGAGAGAGAGAGAGGAGGGGGGGGTCTGTGCTAAGGAGGATAATTAAGGTTTGCATACCAAGGGAGGGAGGGGGGAAGGTAGTGCCAAAGAGAAGGATGGAGGGGGTGAGACAAAGGGGGATAGGAGGAGCGGCAATCATTTAGGGGCATACCTCAAATGGGATGGTAATGCTGTGCAGCGATGTCCTCCAGTTCCAAGTCACATTCACGGCTGTGGTGCCCTCGCCGTCCGCAGTTGTGACACATGCGTCTACGAGCAGCCCTCTCGTTGCGTTCCATCCACGCCATCCTCGGTCGTCCACGTCGAGGGGTTTGGGGAGGTGGTAGGAGGCCTTCCGATGGTATAAGGTCTTCCGCAACAACGGGTAGTTCAGTCCCATACGTCTGCCTCCACACATCCATAGTGTGGATTGCGTGCGCATACATGTGTGCGTTGAGCCCTCTCCGGGTCAAGATTGCACAAGCATGAATGCATGGCATGCGCATTTCTTGATAGGACCCACATGAGCACGTATGTGCTCCGATGTTGACATCCCTTATGACTATGGAGTGGCGCCCCTTCATCGCTCTTGTGAGGTCACCTGCAAAATGAACATTGTACAATCGTTGACCCTGCTTTCATGCATCGACGATTGAGTGTGGCACCGAGGCAAGGTGTAGTGTGTGTGCGCGGGCAGCCATTGACCGCTCCACAAAAGTGGGTTGAACATAGTCGTAGTTAATAATGAAGCATTGGAAGGGGGGCTGCACTCGCACCTCAAGCAATCTTGAGTTGAGGGATTCAGCATTTCTTGGAGTTAGGTGCCCATACCACTCTAGGGGAAAGTGGAAGGTGCTCCAACTTTTGGGTGGTATGCCACAAGGTCCATTCTCTTCACCAAATAGATAACGAGTTGCACTCAAATCTGTTGCATACATCTCTCCCTTGGCATTATTCCGCGCAACTTCCGTGCGTGCGTATGCAAGCTTCCAAAAGAGCTTGCGTGCAACATCACCGAAGGTCTTTTGTTCATTCATAGAGATATGCCAGCAACAAAGTGCATGCTTCACAGTCGGGAACTCTTCTTCCACTACTGGTAATGATCCCTTGTCGTGATCTGAAACAAAGACCATGGGCTGTTGAGCCATAGACGGGAACATTTGTTTTAGCAAAGCAAAAAACCACCCGTAGTTTTCAATGATCTCACATGGGTCAAGGGCCCATGCTAAGAGAAGAATGTGTCCATTAGCATCTATGGTGTTGGCTAGAAACAACACCTGTGGCCAAGTGTTCTTCATAAAGGTCCCGTCCAACGCAAGAAAGGAACGAGTGTGCATGTAGGCAGCCTTCCATGCCCTTATAGTGCAAAAAACATGCTTGAATTTCATCTCCATGTCTCTCTCCACAGCAACAACGACCTCCGGATCTTTTTGTTTCAATTGCATAAAGAAAACATTAAAATCAATGACTATACACAGTACGAGGTATCTGTTACAAAACAAGGGGCATGCATGAAAGCGAAAAAGCAATGACAAAGTAGAAGAAACACTTATCCGATCGCACCAAGGTTTGAAGTAGCTCCAACTATTTTTCATGTCGCCTACAATGATGTTCTTCTAGTGTAGACGAGCATGCCATAGAGTCATGTATGGGATGTCCATCCCCACAGACTCACGTGGTACTACCAGTAGTGTCTTCATAATGGCCCCTGGTTTCCTCTTCATGTTCGCCTCAATTATGGACATGATACATTTGATCTTTTGAATTGGGTGTCCGCGATCCGAATTCCTCGCGCAATCCCCATGCTTCCCCTCAACTGGCCGGTATTGCTGTTGTAGCTACTACTGGCTGCTCTTATTGCTCCAAATGAACCTCGTACTTTCTACTGCTACTAGTGCTACTACTACTACTGCTTGTTGTTACTGATGCTGCTCTTGCTCAATGCTGCTTGCCGTTGCTGCCTCAGCTCGCCATTGCTCGGCGTTGCTCGCCGCTGGTGTTGTAGCTCACCAACGCCATTGTTTGTTCCGCTACACGCCGTTGCTCCTAGCTGCTCGCCGCTGCTAGTACTGCCCGCTACCGCCGCTGTTGTTGCTATCCACTGCTTCTGTAGCATGCCGCCACTTACTACTGCTTTTGTTGCATGCCGCTACTTGCCGCTATTTGGCACTGCTTGCCACTGCTCGTTTTGCTTGTCGCTACTCGTCGCTACTCGCTGCTGCTTGCCGCTGCTCGCCGCTGCTCACTACTACTTCTATTGCTCGCCTGTGCTACCTCTGTTGCTACTGCCTATCGTCGCCGCTGCTGCTTCTCTTGCACGCTACTGCTCTGCGCTCCTCTCACTCAATACTGCTACCAATGCGGGTGCTACTTGCCCCTGTTACCCCAGAAATGCGCTGGCAACATGGTGCATTGCGCTGGTCTTGGGGCACTGATTCGTCTGGATCTGCCTGAGTCAAAATCGCGACGATGGCAATGTGCCCCACTGTACGATGCGAAGATGCACCGTCAGTGCAACCTGGGAAGCACCTCCGACTTGCCTCACCCGTCCAAAATTTCCGTGCAAAATTTGGCGGGAAGTACAAGGGCCACGACGCGGAAAAGACGCGGTTAGGAAGGGACGCCTCGAAGTCGTGGCAGGTGCGGCGTCGCAAATTCGCGACGCTGAGGTTCAAGGGTCACGGCACGTAAAACAGCTCTGAATTGCGGGCCGTAGACGAAAAGCCCTCCGTACGTTTTCCTTTGGGTAGATAGCTTCGTTTCTGAGGTTCGGATTCTATGTTTTATTGTCATTGGTAATTCGACGCGCATATTATTCACACCACCTACCCAGTTACCAAACATATTTATAAGATTAAGCCCCAATCTCTACGCAATCTTTCCTTACAAGTCGCTGATGGCTTACAAATCTTCATTGTGACCTCAAACCAGTAGATTAGTACAAATCTTCATTCTGTCTAACATATGCTACAGACACAACTCAGAATAGAAACTGGGCCTTATTTCGATAAATTTAAAATTATATTTGCTTATTTTAAATTAAATCTTTTAAGAATTCCTAAAACATATTATTGATGATGTTTCCATTTTTGAAGCAAATATTTGGATAATAAAACTATAATTGTTTTCCATCTCAATAACATTTTGAAGCCTTTCTTCATGCTGATGCAATTGTTTTTCAAATTTTAGTTATGAAAATATTGTATATTTTAGAAGCAATAAATGATAAAATATTCTACTTATGAATACTTATTTATTTGAAAATAGAATCGATGCATATCTTTATGTTATTAAAACATTTGGAATCAGTGGAATGGAATATTTCATTTCCTCAACCATCCACATGAAAGAATTTTATGTGTACAATAACGCATGTAAGAGTCAATAATCTGTATGAATTGTTGATTGAATGTGATGAAATGATTCATCCAAACATTTAAAGGAAACATTGCCCGCATATCCACATTCTGGAGGGGTGGACCCTCCCATATCCAAGTGCAAAATTCTACTTCCCCCATATCCAGCTAGTTAAAAATAACAACCCCATACGCAATGTCGTCGTTAAGAACCTTATGTCTGGATTTGACACTATTAGTACGCCATACCATTATGGCAAACGTATTCGAAAGGGGTGGCCATGGGGTTAGTAATATTAGCGTGAAAAACGTTTATTTGCGTATATGTAAAACATGAACGTCCATTGTGCGTCAACGGCCAAGTACGAATCAGTGTTGTTTCATCGACGAGAAATGGCAACGTCAAATAGTGTCAAGAGCAATGCGTACTATGTCAACGAGCCCTCCAAACGATCATTCTAATATGGGGGGATACCATTTATGTAAAGGAAACTCGTCGGACGTCCTCTACTTGTACCCGGTTTTTAGTTAAGTTCGATCATCCTTTGACAAAACTCATCCTACACATCGGCACTTCCATCGGTAAACCACAACACACATTGTTTGCCCACTGGTTTCGCACTTAGGAACCGCCATGTTGACCACCATTCACAGTACATCGTTTTCACGACGTTCTATACACCGACTCAAGGCGAGGCACAAGGACACATCAAGTAAGATATCGTGCATGTACGATGCCGATCAATACCCACAAACCCATGGCAATACGTCTATTTTGTGTATCATGCATATGGCTTGTGAACAATTGGCAGGGAAACCACCGCCTTCTAGCGTCCTATCCAGGGTGTCTCGTGGTCTCAGATCGGACCTTATTCTCGACCGTTGTGGATAGTTGGGCCTGAGGCCTTGTCATGCTTGTCAGACACCCACCACGCATGGCTGTTGTGCGCTATGTACATGCTTGTTCACGCATTTATGCTCGATAAGGCTGGGTATGTAGTGTATTTACTTTCAATTTTACATGTATTATACCCACATTGGCAAAGATGGATGCCCTGTTGATGTGGGCTACGTCGCGTAGACGTAGGATAGGCGACGCTCCTGTGGTTTTTGAAACCCGTAGTCTCTCATGCCCGCAGCTCAACGGGCGATGTCTAGTGCCCCAAACCCCATCCAACCAAAACTTAGTTTATGATGAGTACTTTGTGCATGAGCAACGTGCTGAGGTGCTCCATGTTTCACCCGAACAAGCAAGGGACACACCTAGGTTGTCCCTCTCGAATCATTCTTGTACTTAAACATTTGTTTCGTGTTCCCCTTTTGTGTAAACGTTTAGGCCAGCAATGTGTCCCTTGAATCATGCCAAGCCGATGTTTTTGGTGTAGTGTTTTTGGAGCATGAGGCATGAGGTGAGGCCCAAAAGCGCAGAAAGGCAAAGTCGCCTTTTTAGGTAGGGATGCCGTTCTGAGACATGGCTGAGTCGCACGCAAAGGTCAATGATTACGCCATCACAAACCGAATGATTATTCGGTGCATAAGTGTGAGAAGACATGGTTAACTGCACGGTGTGGGAAGTTCAAGGGGAAAGATTTCTCTTGGCGTCTCCGTGCCCATATGGCCCCAAATGGCGCTGGTGTCGTGATGAACAAGTTTGTCGAAGGACACAAGTGTGTCCTGGGAGATGGTTTTGAAGACCTCGCGAAGAATGTAAAGTGCGTGGCACGACAAATTGAAGGAGGAGGAGCATGAGGAAAATGATCAAGAAGAGATCTACGACCCTAAACATCATGTTCTTAGTGACTCGGGGGAGGAGAAGCACAAGGACAGAGACCAACTCGTAGTAGAAGAGGGAATGGGAGGTAAGAAGTGTCTGTGAAGAGCAGGAGGTTTGCGTTATGGATGGGTGGGAGGAGTGCGTAGAGGAGTGGGATGATGACCCCGATGTTTTTCAAAAAGTAAGTATGACATGTTTCTTCAATAGATCCTCATTCCACTTTTTGCTCCCCCATATGTTGTGAATTTCTCATTCATGTTCTAATGTCGCCATGTGTGTCTTGCAGGTCAAGTCAAAGACGGTGCAGGTGTGAGCACACTTGGTGACAATAGGAAGGACCAAGTGGGAAGGTGTCGTACCTCCTCTATTGGGTGTACAAGGGATGTCAGAGAGCCAAGCTTGAGTCTGGGAGGAGGACTATTGAAGGGATAGAACAACTATTGGGTTTAGTGCATGTGGGTTAGAGTGGGTCTAATGGGGACTAGAACACCATAGTGTTTTACCAAGGTTTCAAATGTTTTCCTCATAAACTAGGTTCGTTTGTGAAGAAAAGGTAAACGCTTGGTTGTGTGAATGATAGGAAGACACTGAAGGTCATAAGTGAAACATGGATTTCTAAAATAGAAACTCATCTATTGCATCTTGATAAAATGTGCTATAAAGGGCTGACAACATCCCGTGGTGGATTCTCTTCATTAGAACTTCCCTTTAGTGGTATCACTTTCAGAAAGATGTTGAGTGCTATGGATTTTGTTACATCATAAGTTGCTAAAGCCGATGCCACATATATCCTCATGAAGTGGATGGATTGGACACCAATTCCAGTTCACATTTTGAAGATGTACATATGTCCTTGTCAACATGGAGCATGTCAGAATGCTAACAGTGCATGTGACAAAAATGAGGAAGACGTCTCCTATGACACGGATGATTGTGCATCAGAAAGTGATGACTGTACAACATTCGACACAAAAGATGATGTGGAGTTTGTTGACTACATCATTGATGGATGGTGTCTCACTGGCAACTTGTGTCCTGCATGTGAGATTCTAGCTCAGATCCATTCTTTGCCACCTACGGTCCAACGATGGTGGGTGAGTGGACGACTCGCACCTTTCATGGCTGGCTTTGCACACTAATTGCGGTAGACCTTGGCAATGGAAGGACATTATCAATGCCATTTGTGCAAGAAATGGACACAATCATGTATTTCAATAGGTCTAGATGTGCTACTAATTGGTAGTGTGTGTTATAGGTGTATTGAGGATGTTGACATTAATCTAGTAAAATATTCATCATGTAGCCAACCCTACACACAAAAGTACATAATGCATGACTAAAAGACATAAACATAGGTATACTCTATAGCCATGTCAATGACTATGTGTTGCTTATAAACACTGTGCAGGCGTTAAGAAAGTGAAGGTATATGGGCATCCCATGATTAAAAGGACATTCATGAAAAAAGAACCTTTGGGTCACATGCGCGACATTGTCATTAGATGCATCTGCAACCATGGCTACCAACACTCTTGGCGTACATTGGGCGGTATATATGAGCCGGCATACCCATAATCCAAGTCATGGCGTGAGGACTCGGTGGCGCATAGCCATACATGTTGTCCTAGTGAACCTTCATGTTACGCCATGCAACCTCGGCCTCGTCACATTTTGGTTTTGGTGGAACGGGAATGTCCAAACCCCATGGACTGCGTTGATTATGTTTGATGTGACTCCAAGCGAGCATCGAAGGTAGTGGCTGATAAACGGACATCCGGTCCATGTCCATCGTCGCGGATATCACTCGAGCAACCGCAAATTCATTGGTGAAAAGGGTGGCTTTATACATTCAACTGGGGTCGTTTGACAATGTCAGCAAGGGTACATGACAATACATCATGTGCATGGTGGTGGACGATGAACCACGTGTTTGTGCCCAAGGTAGTTGTTGATGGTCCGACGAATCGCGATGGTGAACGGTGTTTGTGAAAAGTTTCCTATGCGTGCGTATTCGGCATTGATGTCACTCTCATTGCGGCATTTTGTGGCATAGACAAGCGTGTTCCATTCGAAACTCGCCAAACTATACTTCCATACGTAATACAAACCCCCCCACTTCACCCCCTAAAAAGGACGTTGTCAGTATGCCTTGCCACTATAATGGACAACATCCGTCATGTCGTTGCAAAGGACTTTGTCTGTATATGGAAGTACCCGCATATACCATTGTCGTTTAGTTCTCAGGTGAAATTGCAATTTGTGGTGGGCTCACCAGAAAGCCAAAAATAACTGCTTGGTTTTTGTTCAAAATAAGTGCAGGGAAAACGACTTATTCTGTTTGAAAAAATGGTCTTTCTAGTAAAATGTAGTGGACATGGCCTTCTATTCATGCGACCCTTTGAAATGGCATTGAAAAGAGCAAGCACGTGGTATAGGAGACAAAAAGTCTACGCCGATGGGTATGGGGTTGTTAAAGGGCGATACGTGGATATGGGGGATCTATCAAGAAATCGATGGGTATTTGGTCACCCCCACAAAAAAGTTTAACTATTATTTTTATATTTATAACCATAGCTAAAAACGGTTGCATTGAGAAATGTTTGAAGACCTAGCTTCCCCTTACGTTTCAGGGTGCATGAACATGAAAAACATGGAAAAATAGATCTAATATAAAAATGAAAATCATGACATTATAATGTATCATTATGTTAAAGTTTCAATTCCTTCTGAAATTATTCCTATTTTAAGTTGTATTTTTCCTTTAGACATACTACTTTAGTACGTGTGAGATACTTGTCTTTTGGTAAACTAACAATAATTGGAAATTCACAATTTTGAAACTTCATATGTTTATGTTTTTCGTTTTTCATATTAAAAATTAAAATCAGTTATACATTTGTAAATGAATTGATATTTTCATTAAAAAATGAAGATAAAACACATTTTTTTTATATTCATTGCCTTGTTGAGAAAACAATAACCTTTTTTTGGTTTAGTTGTTTTGTCTCATAAAGGAAATGAAAACAACAAAAAACATATTTTCTTTATTGTTTCAGTTAAAGTATTGTTTCATCAAAATGTTTTTAATTGATTTTAATTTCTAACTTAAAAAAGAAATAATGTTACCATGTAACGTTAAAAAATCATACATTCTCAATAATTGTACATGTACCAAAAAATGAAGATGCCATGATGAAAAAGTAGTATGTATTCAAGAAAAATTAAATTGACAAGAGGAATAAGATAAGAAGAAATTGAAACATTCAAAAAATAAGATGATGATTTCTTATTTCATTCTTTTCATCTTGATTGATGATGTTTTTTCCCCATGTTTTTCATGTTCATGCGCCGTGAAAAAAGAAGAAAAATGTATCAAAAAGCATTTATTACTCATGACATGTTTGTGTTTCCTTCTATAAAGATGAAAATTATGGGTAGAATGTTTGTATGTATCATTTAATCGCATTCATTCTACAATACTTTCAATTAATTCACTATTAGAGGAATTATCTTACAAGTAAAAACATGTTATGTGGATGGTCAAAGAAATGAAAATTTGAATTCTTATGATAAAAAATGTTTAAATATCACAAAACTATCCAATAAATCTAGTATTTAATTAAAAATTGATCAAAAATTAGAGCATAGTACTATTGTTTAGTTGTATTATGCATAATTGTTTCATAATAAATAATCCAAATTATTTATGTTAAATTAACAACGGATTGAAAACATTATTTTTATGAAACCATTTAAAGTAATTATTTAATTAGTTATTTAATTTGTTGCAATTGTTTTATTATAATGGAAAACTTTATTAATTAACATTAACAATACATTTAACATTAGTATCATAATTATTCTAGGAATCATTCAACGATTGATTTTGAAAGAAGAAAATATTGATTTAAATTGTGCCTAGATTTGGCTTAATTTCCCGTCTAGATTGTATCTGGATGATGTTCTAGAGACATTAGTTCATTCGAATGTCTTTTGTCTTGGGAAGAATTAATCTACTGGTTCGATGTCACAGTGTAGATTGGTAAGCCGTCGGCGACTGAGTGAGTAGATTGCGCGCGAAGATCGGGGCTGCGTAATGTAAATAAGTTTGGTCACCGGACAGGTGATGTTTAGAATTGGCGAATTGAACCACAGAAGACAATAAAATATTCTATCCTATGCTAATTGAGAAATTGACCCTTTTCTTTTTGTGTGAATTCGTTGTCCTGTCCTTGCCAGCGGTTTCCTCCCACCCTCGAGCTGCCTCGTGCACATCAGTGACTGGCGAATCGCCAGTCCTGCGATGAGCCTGCGTGCGGAAGGGTCATACTCGTTTTGACCACGCGCTTTTCACAACCCCCGCCGGCGCACCCTCCACACATCCTCGCGCTTTGCCGTCGAAGCTGTCCACACGAGAAAGTTGATGGTGACGGCTTCAACTGGATTCCGTGCCTCAGCCGGTGGTGCTTTGGCCGTCACTGTCACGGCAGTGCACGTTCGTTGAGCCCCCGTCCACTTCTTCTCTCCTAAAGTCGCCGTGGTGCGTCTCGCACTTCTCCCGATTCGCTGCTTGCCTAGGTTAATAATGCCTTGGAACCAGTGGCGGCCTGTGCGTCAGCTAACGCTGTGCTCCCGACCTTCCAACTACGTCAGCTCTCCTTGGCGTGCTCAAGGAGTTGAACGGTATTTCTGATTGATATCCTCATGCGCATGGCCCGCCCACGCGCTTGTCTTCAAAGTGAATGTTAGGTGCACTACAAACGTGTCATGCCGGAAATGACTCAGCAAGCGCGGCAGCCTTACCAACCACAGCAGAAGCAGCAGCAGCAGCAGCAGCAGCCGCAGCGGCAGCATCAGCATCGTCAGCAGCAGCCGCGCTCTCCACAACGGCGGTAGTGGTGCCAACCGCAACAGGGGCAGGAGCGCCACCAGCGGTGGCTCTTGCTGCTGCTTCTGCTGCGGCACTCGAAGCTGCAACGTCAAACGCTTTGGCAGAGGCGACGAGTAGCAGGAGCCGGGTCGGCGACAGTCGCACGTCCTTGGGCACACAGCGCTTCCATCGGCAGAGCAGACAAAGACCAACATTCGTCGACGTGTACCTCGTCTCGTGTCGTTCCTCCCAGAATGCAGATGTATTTTGTGGCATCGCTCCCAGACTTTTCACGGCCAATGTCTAGAACATCAATGGCGGTGCAGGCTTCAGAAGGAGAGGGTGCGTTGCCGCACGTTGCCACCGAGACCAGCCGACAAACAGCAGCGTGCACAGCAACAGAGACGGCAGCCACTGGCGACGAAGGAGGAGGGGAAGGGGGAGAGGGGGAGGGATGGGGAGGGCGCCGAGGAGGAGGTGATGGCGGAGAAAGGGCATCAGCGAGAGCCAGTTCAGCAGAGGGTTGCCGCAGATTTGGCAGCTGCAGAACGCACAGATCAAGACAAAAACAGAGACTGCGACCGCCGCTGTTTCTGTTGCTGGCGGCAGCCGCCGCTTTGCTTCAACTGTGTCTGCCCACCGCTTGGGCTCTCGTGACCGACGAGCGTCAGAGTGAGCCCCCTTCTTGCTTGCGTTGCGTGTCAACGGCTGGCTCTGGTTTGTCATCCTGCTCCTTCCTCATTTTCTTCCGTGCAATGCGATAGAAGACAAGCCGGGACTCTGCCAGCCCACCACCAGGCTGCCCGTGCTGCAGGCTCAGCTCAAATGCCTCCGCGTCTCTCTCTCTCTCTCT
>SZWC01005144.1:6302-20687 GCA_023375785.1 Penium margaritaceum
GGCTCCTCCTCAAAGTCAAGGAGCTGGAACCACTCCCCCTGTTTTGGAGTGTTCCTGACTCTCATGTCGTTGCTGCTGCTGTTGAAGCTCTGCTGCTTGTCAAACTCGACATCACGCCTGCGGATGATCTCTCGAGTGCGCGGGTCCTGGAGCCGATACGATTTTTGTGCACTCTCGTAGCTGAGGAACAAGTATGGCTTCGCCCGCGGTTCCAGCTTGCTGTCATGTCTTTGCACCGCCTACACCATCGCGTGCGCCTTGCACCCAAACACCTTCAGGTGCGCCACGTTTGGCTTGCGCCCGCTCCAAACCTCTTGCGGCGTCTTCACGCCGCCCTTGCCCTTCAGCACCGCTGTTGGGGTGAGGTTGATGGTGTAGCTCGCTGTACGCACACCCTCTATCCAGAAACCTCGCAACAACCCCGCATCCACAAGCATGGTCCGCACCATGTTGAGCAGCGTCTGGTTTGCCCGCTCCGCCACTCCGTTGGACTGTGGCTAGTACGGCGTAGTGTGTGCCCACTTGATACCCTGCTGCTTCATCCACCCGCTACAACCCACGTACTCTCCACCATTGTCACTGCGTAGCGCTCTGACCTTCCGGCCAGTCTACCTCTCCACTGCTACGACGTACTCCTTCAGCCGGTCGAGGACATCGCCTTTCCGCTTCATGACGTACACGTAGAGCTTCCTGCTGCAGTCGTCAATGAAGGTGACGACGTATCTCAAGTAGCTGTTTGACGGTGTTTTGAACGGTCCGCACATGACGCTGTGCACGACCTCCAGCAGGTCCTTTGCGCAAGCCACGTTCTCGTTGAATGGCTTGCACCGCGCCTTGCCCAAAATGCAAGGCTCGAACTTTTTGTGCGCTGCTACATCTGCTGCCGCATATGCACCGTTGAAGACAAGGCCGCGAACCATGTCGCGCTTTGCCATCTCCATAACGGTTGCGGGCACCGAATGCCCCAACCGTCGGTGCCATAGCTCCAGATCAGCGCTTCCTCCCTTGGCCGTGTTGACGACACGCTCCTGCGAATCTGTTGCGTCAGATGCCGCGGTGACCACCTTCGTCTCCACAATGTAGAGACCGCCCTCGCGCTTTGCCTCCAGCACGACCTCGCCATCGCCATCGATGCGCACCACTACGCCTTTCCTGCGGAAGAGCACCTCATACCCCTTGTCCGTCAAGCGGCTGACACTCAAAATGTTAGCCAGGCCGGGGACGTGCTGCACATCACGAATTGTGCACAGCTCCTTCTTACCGCCCACAACGACTTCCACCTCCACGTCGCCTTGGCCGGCCGCCGGCTCGACTTTGTCGTTCACGACCACCATTGACTTGGAGGACTTCTCGTAGGTGACGAACCCCACCTTCTCGACTTGGGTGTGCTCCTCGGCCCCGGAATCCAGGCACCGCCTGTTGGCCTTCTTGAGGAAGTGGTTCTTGTTGCCGTTGAGGAGCGGCCTGCCCTTGCTGTTTTTGCCGCCAGTCTTCGCCTTCTCCGGGCACTCACGGGCCCAATGGCCCTCCTTGCCGCAATTGCGGCATGCACCTTTCTTGGGGCCCTTCTTGCCGTCGCCCTTTCGACCACTTCCTCGACCCCCGCTTCCGCCACCACACGTTTTGGTGACGAGGGCCGACGAGGAAGACAAGGACTCCCCGCAGCTGCGACGCTGCGCCTCGTTGCGTGTACAGTGACATATGCATCCTTTGGTTGGTCATTGTGCACGCTAGCCACATCGTGCCACTACTTGTTGAAAATCAGTCTACTTGCTAGTTGATAACTAGTGTTCCCAACCCATGGTCTCCCCCGTTGTCCATTTGTGACTCGTGTTATGCGTTTTCAACGTTGACCACACACTCTAAAATCCGTTTGGTCATGGTTTGTGACACATGCCTACTTTGGTTTGTCACTGTACATGGTTACCATGCCGTGTCATTACGTATCGAAGGTCTTTGTGCTTCCTTGTTGACAACTATAGTTCCCAAACCATTGTTACCCCCTCTGACTATCAGTGACTCCTCTTGTGAGTTGTAACCGTTGACCACATGAAGTGAAATTCATTGTTCATGGTCAGTGAAATATGCATACTTTGGTTGGTCGCTGTGCATTATAGCCACACTGTGCCACTACATATTGACGGTATTTGTACTTGCTAGTCAATAACTAGTATTCACAAATCATTATCTTCTACCCTGACCATTTGTGACTCGTGTTATGAGTTGTCAAGTTTTACCACACTTAGTGCCATTATTTGGTCATGGTTATTGACATATGCCTACTTTGGTTGGTCATCATGCATGGTATCCACACTATGCCACAACGTATTGAAGCTCCTTGTGCTTGTTATTTGATACTCGGTGTTCCCAAACCATTGTTTCCCCCTCTGACCATTTGTGACTCGTATTATGAGTTGTCAACGTTGACCACCCACGGCAAATATCTTTGGTCAATGGCAGTACATATGCATACTTTGGTCCGTCACTGTGCATGGTAGCCACACCGTGCTACTACTGAGTGAAGGTCGTTGTACTTGCTAGTTGAGAACTGATATTCCCATAGCATTGTTTACCCCCCAGACCGTTTTTGTCTCGTGGTATGGTTGGTCAACGTTGACCACCCATATTGAAATTCCCTGGTCATGGTCAGTGACATATGCCTAGTTTGGTTGTTTGGTGATCATATTAGGTACACCGTGCCACTATGTACTGATGTTCTTTGTCCTTTCTAGTCGATACATAGGGTTGGTAAACCATTGTCTCTCCCTCTGACCATTTGTGACTCGTGTTATGAGTTGTCAATGTTGACGACACATAGTGGACTTCTTTGTTCATATGCATCCTTTGGTTGGTCACTGTGCACGCTAGCCACACCATGCGACTACTTGTTGAAGATATTTCGACTTGCTACTTGATCACTAGTGTTCCCAACCCATGGTTTCCCCCTCTGACCATTTGTGACTCGTGTTGTGAGTTTTCAACGTTGACCACACACTGTGACATCCGTTTGGTCGTGGTTTGTGACACATGCCTACTTTGGTTTTTCAATTTACATGGTTACCACGATGTGTCATTACGTATCGAAGGTATTTGTGCTTTCTTATTGACAGCTAGTGTCCCCAAACCATTGTTAGCCCCCTCTGACTATCTGTGACCCGTGTTGTGAGTTGTAAATGTTGACAACATGAAGTGAAATTCTTTGTTCATGGTCAGTGACATATGCATACTTTGGTTGGTCACTGTGCATTGTAGCCACACAGTGCCACTACATATGGAAGGGATTTGTACTTGCTAGTCGATAACTAGTATTCACAAACCATTATCTTCCACCCTGACCATTTGTGACTTGTGTTATGAGTTGTAAAGGTCTACCACACTTAGTGCCATTATTTGGTCATGGTGAGTGACATATGCCTACTTTGGTTGGTCATCGTGCATAGTATCCACACCGTGCCACAACGTATTGAAGCTCCTTGTGCTTGCTACTTGATACTTGGTGTTGACAAACCATTGTTTTCCCCTCTGACCATTAGTGACTCGTATGATGAGTTGTCAATGTTGACCACACATAGCGGGTTGCTTTGCTCAAAGGTAGTACATATGCCTACTTTGGTCGGTCATTGTGCATGGTTGCCACGCCCTGCTACTACTGACTGAAGGTTGCTGTACTTTCTCGTTGAGACTGCTATTCCCATAGCATTGTTTCCTCCCCTGACCGTTCTTGTCTCGTGTTATGGTTGGTCAACGTTGACCACCCATATTGAAATTATCTGGTCATGGTCAGTGACATATGCCGAGTTTGGTTGTTTGCTGTGCATAATAGCCACACCATGCCACTACGTATTGAAATTCTTTGTCCTTCCTAGTTGATACATTGGGTTCCCAAACCATTTTCTCTCCCTCTGATCTTTTGTGACTCGTGTTATGAGTTGTTAATGTTGCCGGCACGTAGTGGACTTCTTCGTTCATAGTCAGTGAGATATGCATCCTTTGGTTGGTCACTGTGCACGATAGCCACACCATGCCACTACTTGTTAAGAATATTTCGATTTGCTAGTGGATAACTATTGTTCCCAACCCATGGTTTCCCCCACTGACCATTTGTGACTCGTGTTATGAGTTTTCAACGTTGACCACACACTGTGAGATCCGTTTGGTCATGGTTTGTGACACATGCCTACTTTGGTTTGTCGCTGTACATGGTTACCACACTGTGTCATTACGTATCGAAGGTCTTTGTGCTTTCTCGTTGACAGCTAGTGTTCCCAAACCATTGTTAGCCCCCTTTGACGATCTGTGACCCGTGATGTGAGTTGTAAATGTTGACCACATGAAGTGAAATTCTTTGTTCATGGTCAGTGACATATGCATACTTTGGTTGGTCACTATGCATTGTAGCCACACTGTGCCACTACAACTTGAAGGTATTTGGGCTTGCTGGTTGATAACTAGTATTCACAAACCATTATCTTCCACCCTGACCATTTGTGACTCGTGTTATGAGTTGTCAAGGCTTACCACACTTAGTGCCATCATTTGGTCATGGTCAGTGACATATGCCTGCTTTGGTTGGTCATCGTGCATGGTATCCACACTGTGCCACAATGTATTGAAGCTCCTTGTACTTGCTATTTGATACTCGGTGTTCCCAAACCATTGTTTTCCCCTCTGACCATTTGTGACTCGTACTATGAGTTGTCAACGTTGACCACACACAGCGGATTTCTTTGGTCAAAGGCAGTACATATGCCTACTTTGGTCAGTCATTGTGCATGGTAGCCACACCTTGCTACTACTGACTGAAGGTCGTTGTACTTGCTCGTTGAGAATTGATATTCCCATAGCATTGTTTCCTCTCCTGACCGGTTTTGACTCGTGTTATGGTTGGTCAACGTTGACCATCGATATTCAGATTATCTGGTCATGGTCAGTGACATATGCCTAGTTTGGTTGTTTGGTGTGCATAGTAGCCACACGGTGCCACTACGTATTGAAGGTCTTTGTCCTCTCTAGTTGATACATATGGTTCCAAAACCATTGTCTCTCCCTCTGACCATTTATGACTCGTGTTATGAGTTGTCAATGTTGACCACACATAGTGGACTTCTTTGGTCATGGTCAGTGATATATGCATCCTTTGGTTGGTCACTGTGCACACTAGCCACACCGTGCCACTACTTGTTGAACATCTTTCTACTTGCTAGTTGATACCTATTGTTGCCAACCCATGGTCTCCCCCACTGACCATTTGTGACTCGTGGTATGAGTTTTCAACGTTGACCACACACTGTGAAATCCGTGTGATCATGGTTTGTGAGACATGCCTACTTTGGTTTGTCACTTTACATTGTTACCAAGCCGTGTCATTATGTATCGAAGGTCTTTTTGCTTTCTCGTTGACACCTAGTGTTCCCAAACCAGTGTTACCCCCTCTGACTATCAGTGACTCGTGTTGTGAGTTGTATATATTGACCACATGAAGTGAAATTATTTGTTCATGGTCAGTGACATATGCATACTTTGGTTGGTCACTGTGCATTGTAGCCACACTGTGCCACTACATATTGAAGGTATTTGTACTTGCTGGTCAACAACTTGTATTCACAAATCATTATCTTTCACCCTGACCATTTGTAACTCGCGTTATGAGTTTTTAAGGTTTACCACACTTAGTGCTATTATTTGGTCATGGTCGGTGACATATGCCTACTTTGGTTGCTCATCGTACATGGTATCCACACTGTGCCACAACGTATTGAAGCTCATTGAGCTTGCTATTTGATACTCGGTGTTCCCAAACCATTGTTTCCCCCTCTGACCATTTGTGACTCGTATTAAGAAATGTCAACTTTGACCACACACAGCGGATTTGTTTGGTCAAGGGCAGTACATATGCCTACTTTGATCGGTTATTGTGCATGGTAGCCAAACCGTGCTACTACTGACTGAAGGTTGTTGTACTTCCTAGTTGTGAGCTGNGTCATTGTGCATGGTAGCCACACCTTGCTACTACTGACTGAAGGTCGTTGTACTTGCTCGTTGATAATTGATATTCCCATAGCATTGTTTCCTCTCCTGACCGGTTTTGACTCGTGTTATGGTTGGTCAACGCTGACCATCGATATTCAGATTATCTGGTCATGGTCAGTGACATATGCCTAGTTTGGTTGTTTGGTGTGCATAGTAGCCACACGGTGCCACTACGTATTGAAGGTCTTTGTCCTCTCTAGTTGATACATATGGTTCCAAAACCATTGTCTCTCCCTCTGACCATTTATGACTCGTGTTATGAGTTGTCAATGTTGACCACACATAGTGAACTTCTTTGGTCATGGTCAGTGATATATGCATCCTTTGGTTGGTCACTGTGCACACTAGCCACACTGTGCCACTACTTGTTGAACATCTTTCTACTTGCTAGTTGATACCTATTGTTGCCAACCCATGGTCTCCCCCACTGACCATTTGTGACTCGTGGTATGAGTTTTCAACGTTGACCACACACTGTGAAATCCGTGTGATCATGGTTTGTGACACATACCTACTTTGGTTTGTCACTTTACATTGTTACCAAGCCGTGTCATTATGTATCGAAGGTCTTTTTGCTTTCTCGTTGACACCTAGTGTTCCCAAACCAGTGTTACCCCCTCTGACTATCAGTGACTCGTGTTGTGAGTTGTAAATGTTGACCACATTAAGTGAAATTATTTGTTCATGGTCAGTGACATATGCATACTTTGGTTGGTAACTGTGCATTGTAGCCACACTGTGCCACTACATATTGAAGGTATTTGTACTTGCTGGTCAACAACTTGTATTCACAAATCATTATCTTTCACCCTGACCATTTGCACCTTGCGTTATGAGTTTTTACGGTTTACCACACTTAGTGCTATTATTTGGTCATGGTCGGTGACATATGCCTACTTTGGTTGCTCATCGTACATGGTATCCACACTGTGCCACAACGTATTGAAGCTCATTGAGCTTGCTATTTGATACTCGGTGTTCCCAAACCATTGTTTCCCCCTCTGACCATTTGTGACTCGTATTAAGAAATGTCAACTTTGACCACACACAGCGGATTTGTTTGGTCAAGGGAAGTACATATGCCTACTTTGATCGGTTATTGTGCATGGTAGCCAAACCGTGCTACTACGTATTGAAGTTCTTTGACATTTATAGTTTATACCTAGGGTTCCCAAACCATTGTCTTTCCCTCTGATCATTTGTGACTCGTGTTATGAATTGTCAATGTTGACCACACATTGTGGACTTTTTCGGTCAGAGTGAGTGACATATGCATCCTTTGGTTGGTCACTGTGCACTCTAGCCACACCGTGCCACTACATGTTGAAAATCTGTCTACTTGCTAGTTGATAGTGTTCCCAACCCATAGTCTCCCCCACTGACCATTTGTGACTCGTGGTATGAGTTTTCAATGTTGACCACACACTGTCAAATCCGTTTGGTCATGATTTTTGACACATGCCTACTTTGGTTTGTTAGAGTACATGGTGACCATGCCATGTCACTACGGATCAAAGGTCTTTGTGCTTTCTTGTTGACAGCCAGTGTTCCCAAACTATTGTTAGCTCCCTCACACTATCTGTGACTCGTGTTGTGAGTTGTAAACGTTGACCACATGAAGTGAAATTCTTTGTTCATGGTCAGTCACATATGCATACGTTGGTTGGTCACAGTGCATTGTAGCCACACTGTGCCACTAC
Source organism: Penium margaritaceum (assembly GCA_023375785.1). Classification (NCBI taxonomy): domain Eukaryota; kingdom Viridiplantae; phylum Streptophyta; class Zygnematophyceae; order Desmidiales; family Peniaceae; genus Penium; species Penium margaritaceum. Next base: position 14,033 of record SZWC01005144.1, read on the forward strand.
ATATTGAAGGTATTTGTACTTGCTAGTTGATAACTAGTATTCTCAAATCATTACATTCCACCCTGACCATTAATGACTCGTGTTATGAGTTGTCGAGGTTTACCACACTTAGTGCAATTATTTGGTCATGGTCAGTGACATATGCCTACTTTGGTTGGTCATCGTGCATGGCATCCACACCGCGCCACAACGTATTGAAGCACCGTGTGCTTGCTATTTGATACTTGGTGTTCCCGAACCATTGTTTTCCCCTCTGACCATTTGTGACTCGTGTTATGAGTTGTCGAGGTTTACCACACTTAGTGCAATTATTTGGTCATGGTCAGTGACATATGCCTACTTTGGTTGGTCATCGTGCATGGCATCCACACCGCGCCACAACGTATTGAAGCACCGTGTGCTTGCTATTTGATACTTGGTGTTCCCGAACCATTGTTTTCCCCTCTGATCATCTGTGACTCGTGTGATGAGTTGTCAATGTTGACCACACATAGCAGGTTTATTTGCTCAAAGGCAGTGCATATGCCTACTTTGGTTGGTCATTGTGCATGGTTGCCACTCCGTGCTACTACTGACTGAAGGTCGTTGTACTTTCTTCTTGAGACTGATATTCCCATAGCATTGTTTCCTCCCCTGACCGCTCTTGTCTCGTGTTATGGTTGGTCAACGTTGACCACACACAGTAAAATCCGTTTGGTCATGGTTTGTGACACATGCCTACTTTGGTTTGTCATTGTACATGGTTACAACGCTGTGTCACTACATATCAAAGGTCTTTGTGCTTTCTTCTTGACAGCTAGTGTTCCCAAACCATTGTTAGCCCCCTCTGACGATTAGTGACCTGTGTTGTGAGTTGTAAATGTTGACCACATGAAGTGAAATTCTTTGTTCATGGTCAGTGACATATGCATACTTTGGTTGGTCACTATGCATTGTAGCCACACTGTGTCACTACATATTGAAGGTTTTTCATCTTGCTAGTCGATCACTAGTATTCACAAACCACTACATCCCACCCAGACCATTTGTGACTCGTGTTATGAGTTGTCAAGGTTTACCACACTTAGTGCGATTATTTGGTCATGGTCAGGAACATATGCCTACTTTGGTTGGTCATCGTGGATGGTATCCACACTGTGCCACAACGTATTGAAGCTCCTTGTGCTTCCTATTTGATACTCGGTGTTCCGAAACCATTGTTTCCCCCTCTGACCATTTGTGACTTGCACTATGAGTTGTCAACGCTGACCACACACACCGGATTTCTTTGGTCAAAGGCAGTACATATGCCTACTTTGGTTGGTCATTGTGCATGGTAACCAAACCGTGCTACTACTGACTGAAGGTCGTTGTACTTGCTCGTTGAGAACTGATATTCCCATGGCGTTGTTTCCTCCCCTAACCGTTTTTGACTTGTGTTATGGTTGGGCAACGTTGACCACCCATATTGTAATTATCTGGTCATGGTCAGTGACATATGCCTAGCTTGGTTGTTTGGTGTGCACAGTAGCAACACCGTGCCACTGCCTATTGAAGTTCTTTGTCCTTTCTAGTTGATACATAGGGTTCCAAAACCATTATCTCTCCCTCTGACCATTTGTGACTCGTGTCATGAGTTGTCAATGTTGACCACACATAGTGGACTTCTTCGGTCATAGTCAGTGACATATGCATCCTTTGGTTGGTCACTGTGCACGCTAGCCACATCGTGCCACTACTTGTTGAACATCTTTCTACTTGCTAGTTGATAACTAGTGTACCCAACCCATGGTCTCACCCACTGACCATTTGTGACTCGTGGAATGAGTGTTCAACGTTGACCACACACTGTGAAATCCGTTTGATCATGGGTTGTGACACATGCATACTTTGGTTTGTCACTGTACATTGTTTCCACGCCGTGTCATTACGTATCGGAGGTCTTTGTGCTTTCTTGTTGACAGCCAGTGTTCCCAAGCCATTGTTTCCCCCTCTGACTATTAGTGAATCGTATTGTGAGTTATAAATGTTGACCACTTGAAGTGAAATTCTTTGTTTATGGTCAGTGACATATGCATACTTTGGTTGGTCACTGCTCATTGTAGCCAGGCTGTGCCACTACATATTGAAGGTATTTGTACTTGCTAGTCAATAACTATTATTCACAAATCATTATCTTCCACCGCAACCATTTGTGACTCGTGTTATGTGTTGTAAAGGTTTACCACACTTGGTGCCATTCTTTGGTCATGGTCAGTGACATATGCCTAGTTTGGTTGGTCATCGTGCATGGTATCCACACCGTGCCACAACGTATTGAAGCTCCTTGTGCTTGATTTTTGATACTTGGTGTTCTCAAACCATTGTTTCCCTCTCTGACCATTTGTGAGTCGTATTATGAGTTGTCGATATTGACCAGACACAACAGATTTCTTTGGACAAAGGCAGTACATATGCCTACTTTGGTCGTTCATTGTGCATGGTAGCCACGCCGTGCTACTATTGACCGAAGGTCGTTGTACTTGCTAGTTGAGAACTGATATTCCCATGGCATTGTTTCCTCCCCTGACTGTTTGTGACTCGTGTTATGGTTGGTCAACATTGACCACCCATGTTGAAATTTTCTCGTCATGGTCAGTGACATATGCCTAGTTTGGTTATTTGATGTGCATGTAAGCCACATTGTGCCACTACGTATTGAAGTTCCTTGTCCGTTCTAGTCCATACATAGAGATCCCGAACCATTGTATCTCCCTCTGACCGTTTTTGACTCATGTTATGAGTTGTCAATGTTGACCACGCATAATGGACTTCATCGGTCATAGTCAGTGACATATGCATCCTTTGGTTGGTCAATGTACATGCTAGCCACACCGTGCCACTACTTGTTGAAAATCTTTTCACTTGCTAGTTGATAACTAGTGTTTCCAACCCATGGTTTCCCCCACTGACCAGTTGTGCCTCGTGTTATGATTTTTCAACGTTGACCACACACTGTTAAATCCTTTTGGTCATGGTTTGTGACACACGCCTACTTTGGTTTGTTACTGTACATGGTACCACGCTGTGTCATTACATATCAAAGGTCTTTGTACTTTCTTGTTGACAGCCAGTGTTCCCAACCCATTGTTAGCCCCCTCTGACTATCTGTGACCCGTGTTGTGAGTTGTAAATGTTGACCACATGAAGTGAAATTCTTTGTTCATGGTCAGCCACATATGCATACTTTGGTTGGTCACAGTGCATTGTAGCCACACTCTGCCACTACATATTGAAGGTATTTGTACTTGCTAGTCAATAACTAGTATTCACAAACCATTAAATTCCACCCTGACCAGTTTTGACTCTTGTTATGAGTTGTCAAGGCTTACCAGACTTAGTGCAATTATTTGGTCATGGTCAGTGACATATGCCTACTTTGGTTGGTCATCGTGCATGGTATCCACACCGTGCTACAATGTATTGAAGCTCCTTGTGCTTGCTACTTGATACTTGGTGTTCCCAAACCAATGTTTTCCCCTCTGACCATTTGTGACTCGAATTATGAGTTGTCAATGTTGACCACACATAGCGGGTTTCTTTGCTCAAAGGCAGTACATATGCCTAGTTTGGTCGGTCATTGTGCATGGTTGCCACGCCGTGCTACTCCTGACTGAAGGTTGTTGTACTTTATAGTTGTGAACTGATATTCCCATAGCATTGTTTCCTCCCCTGACCGTTTGTGACTCGTGTTATGGTTGGTCAACGTTGACCACCCATATTGAAATAATATCGTCATGGTCAGTGACATATGCCTAGTTTGGTTTTTTGGTGTGCATAGTAGCCACACCGTGCCACTACGTATTGAAGTTCTATGACATTTATAGTTGATACATAGGGTTCCCAAACCATTTTCTCTCCCTCTGATCATTTGTGACTCGTGTTATGAGTTGTCAATGTTGACGACACATAGTGGACTTTTTCGGTCAGAGTCAGTGACATATGCATCCTTTGGTTGGTCACTGTGCACTCTAGCCACACCGTGCCACTATTTGTTGAAAATCTGTCTACTTGCTAGTTGATAACTAGTGTTCCCGACCCATCGTCTCCCCCACTGACCATTTGTGACTCGTGGTATGAGTTTTCAACGTTGACCACACACTGTGAAATGCGTTTGGTCATGGTTTGTGACACATGCCTACTTTTGTTTGTCACTGTACATTGTTACCACGTTGTGTCATTACTTATCGAAGGTCTTTGTTCTTTAATGTTGACAGCTAGTGTTTTCAAACAATTGTTAGCTCCCTTTGACTATCCGTGACCCGTGTTGTGAGTTGTAAGTGTTGCCCACATGAAGTAAAATTCTTTGTTCATGGTCAGTCACATATGCATACTTTGGTTGGTCACAGTGCATTGTAGCCACACTATGCCACTGCATATTGAAGGTATTTGTACTTGCTAGTCGATAACTAATATTCACAAACCATTACATTTGACCCTGAACATGTGTGACTCGTATTATGAGATGTCAAGATTCATCACACTTAGTGCCATTATTTGGTCATGGTCAGTGACATAGGCCTACTTTGGTTGGTCATCGCGCATGGTATCCACACTGTGCCACAACGTATTGAAGCTCCTTGTGCTTGCTATTTGATACTTGGTATTCCCAAACCATTGTTTTCCCCTATGACCATTTGTGACTCGTATTATGAGTTGTCAATGTTGACCACACATAGCGGGTTTCTTTGGTCAAAGGCGGTACATATGCCTACTTTGGTCGGTCATTGTGCATGGTTGCCACACCGTGGTACTACTGACCAAAGGTCGTTGTACTTTCTAGTTGAAAACTGATATTCCCATAGCATTGTTTCCTCCCCTGACCGTTTTTGTCTCGTGTTATGGTTGGTCTACGTTGACCAACCATATTGAAATTTCCTGGTCATGGTTAGTGACATATGCCTAGTTTGGTTGTTTGGTGTGCATAGTAGCCTCACCGTGCTACTACGTATTAAAGTTATTTTTCATTTCTAGACAATACAAAGGTTTCCCAAACCATTGTATTTCCCTCTGACCATTTGTGACTCGTGTTATGAGTTGTCAATGTTGACCACACATAGTGGACTTCTTCGTTCATAGTCAGTGACATATGCATCCTTTGGTTGGTCACTGTGCACGCTAGCCACTCCATGCGACTACTTGTTGAAAATCGTTCTACTTGCTAGTTGATAACTAGTGATCCCAATCCATGGTCTCCCCCAATGACCATTTGTGAATCGTGTTATGAGTTTTCAACGTTGACCACACACTGTGAAATGCGTTTGGTCATGGTTTGTGACACATGCCTACTTTGGTTTGTCACTGTACATTGTTACCACGCTGTGTCATTACTTATCGAAGGTCTTTGTGCTTTCTTCTTGACAGCTAGTGTTCCCAAACCATTGTTCGCCCCCTCTGACTGTCAGTAACCTGTGTTGTGAGTTCTGAATTGTGACCACATGACGTGAAATTCTTCGTTCGTGGTCAGTGACATATGCATACTTTGGTTGGTCACTGTGCCTTGTAGCCACACAGTGCCACTACATATTGAAGGTATTTGTACTTGCTAGTGGATAACTAGTATTCACAAACCATTATCTTCCACCTTGACCATTTGTCACTCGTGTTATTAGTTGTCAAGATATACCACAGTTAGTGCCATTCTTTGGTCGTGGTCACTGACATATGCCTACTTTGGTTGGTCATTGTGCATGGTATCCACACTGTGCCACATGTATTGAAGCTCCTTGTGCTTGCTATTTTATACTCGGTGTTCTGAACCCATTGTTTCCCCCTCTGACCATTTGTGACTCATATAATGAGCTGTCAATGTTGACCACACACAGCGGATTTCTTTGGTCAAAGGCAGTACATATGCCTACTTTGGTCAGTCATTATGCATGGTTGCCACACCGTGCTACTACTGACGGAAGATCGTTGTACTTGCTAGTTGATAACTGATATTCCCATAGCAATGTTTCCTACCCTGTCCCTTTATGACTCGTGTTATGGTTGGTCAACGTTGTCCACCCATATGGAAATCATCTGGTTATGGTCAGTGACAGATGCTTAGTTTGATTGTTTTGTGTGCATAGTAGCCACACCGTGCCACTACGTATCAAAGTTCTTCATCCTTTCTAAATGCTACATAGGGTTTCCAAACCATTGTCTCTCCCTCTGAACATTTTTGACTCGTGTTATGAGTTGTCAATGTTGACCACACATAGTGGACTTCTTCGGTCTTAGTCAGTGACATATGCATCCCTTGGTTGGTCACTGTGCACGCTAGCCACACCGTGCCACTACTTGTTGAAAATCTTTCTACGTGTTAGTTGATAACTAGTGTTCCTAACCCATGGTCTCCCCACTGACCGTTTATTACTCGTGTTATGAGTTTTCAACGTTGACCACACACTGTGAAATCCATTTGGTCATGGTTTGTGATACATGCCTCCTTTGCTTTATCGCTGTACATGGTTACCACGCCGTGTCATTATGTATGGAAGGTCTTTGTGCTTACTTGTTGACAGCTAGTGTTCCCAAACCATTGTTACCCCCTCTGACTATCAGTGACTCCTGTTGTGAGTTGTAAATGTTGACCACATGAAGTGAAATTCTTTGTTCATGGTCAGTGACATATGCATACTTTGGTTAGTCA
>SZWC01005144.1:20725-33075 GCA_023375785.1 Penium margaritaceum
CCAAACCATTGTTACCCCCTCTGACTATCAGTGACTCCTGTTGTGAGTTGTAAATGTTGACCACATGAAGTGAAATTCTTTGTTCATGGTCAGTGACATATGCATACTTTGGTTAGTCACTGTGCATTGTAGCCACACTGTGCCACTACATATTGAAGGTACCTGTACTTGCCTGTCAATAACTAGTGTTCACAAATAATTATCTTCCACCATGACCATTTGTGACTCGTGTTATGAGTTGTCAAGGTTTACCACACTTAGTGCCATTATTTGGTCATGGTCAATGACATATACCTACTTTGGTTGGTCATCGTGCATGGTATCTACACCGTGCCACGACGTATTGAAGCTCCTTGTGCTTGCTTTTTGATACTCGGTGTTCCCAACCCATTGTTTCCCCCTCTGACCATTTGTGACTCGTATTATGAGTTGTTAATGTTGACCACACACAGTGGATTTGATTGGTCAAAGGCAGTACATATGCCTACTTTGGTCGGTCATTGTGCATGGTAGCCACACCATGCTACTACCAACTGAAGGTCGTTGTACTTGCTAGTTGAGAACTGTTATTCCCATAGCATTGTTTCCTCCCCTTACCGTTTGTGACTCGTGTTATGGTTGGTCAATGTTGACCACTCATATTGTAATCATGTGGTCATGGTTAGTGACATATGCCTAGTTTGGTTGTTTGGTGTGCATAGTAGCCACACCGTGCCACTACGTATTGAAGTTCTTTGTCCTTTCTACTTGAAACATAGGGTTCCCAAACCATTGTCTCTCCATCTGACCATTTGTGACTCGTGTTATGAGTTGTCAATGTTGACCACACATTATGGACTTCTTCGGTCACAGTCAGTGACATATGCATCCTTTGGTTGGTTAATGTGCACACTAGCCATACGGTGCCACTACTTGATGAAAATCTTTCTACGTGCTAGTTGATAACTAGTGTTCCCAACCCATGGTCTCCCCCACTAACCATTTATGACTTGTGGTATGATTTTTCAGCGTTGACCACACACTGTGAAATCCGTTTGGTCATAGTTTGTGACACATACATACTCTGGATTGTCACTGTACATTGTTACCACGCTGTGTTCTTATGTATCAAAGGATTTTGTGCTTTCTTGTTGACATCTAGTGTTCCCAAACCGTTGTTACCCCCTCTGACTATCAGTGACTCATGTTGTGAGTTGTAAATGTTGACCACATGAAGCGAAATTCTTTGTTCATGGTCAGTGACATATGCATAAATTGGTTGGTCACAGTGCATTGTAGCCACACTGTGCTACTACATATTGAAGGTAGTTGTACTTGCTAGTCAATAACTAGTATTCACAAATCATTATCTTCCACCCTAACCATTTGTGGCTCGTGTTATGAGTTGTCAAGGTTTACCACACTTAGTGCAATTATTTGGTCATGGTCATTGACATATGCCTACTTTGGTTGGTCATCGTGCACGATATTCACATAATGCCACAACGTATTGAAGATGCGTGTGCTTGCTTCTTGATACTTGGTGTTCCCAAACCATTGTTTCCCCCTTTGACCATTTGTGACCCGTATTATGAGTTGTCAATGTTGACCACACACAGCAGATTGCTTTGGTCAAAGGCAGAACATATGCCTACTTTGGTCGTTCATTGTGCATGGTAGTCACACCGTGTTACTACTGACTGAAGGTAGTTGAACTTGCTATTTGAGAACTGATATTCCCATAGCATTGTTTCCTCCCCTGACCGTTTTGACTCATGTTATGGTTGGTCAACGCTGACCACCCATATTGAAATTCCCTCGTCATGGTCAGTGACATATGTCTAGTTTGGTTGTTTGGTGTTCATATTAGCCACAACGTGCCAATACGTTTTGAAGTTCCTTGTCCTTTCTAGTGGATACATAGGGTTCCCAAACCATTGTATCTCCCTCTGACCATTTGTGACTCGTGTTATGAGTTGTCAATGTTGACCACACATAATGGACTTCTTCGATCATAGTCAGTGACATANACAGTTAGTGCCATTCTTTGGTCGTGGTCACTGACATATGCCTACTTTGGTTGGTCATTGTGCATGGTATCCACACTGTGCCACATGTATTGAAGCTCCTTGTGCTTGCTATTTTATACTCGGTGTTCTGAACCCATTGTTTCCCCCTCTGACCATTTGTGACTCATACAATGAGCTGTCAATGTTGACCACACACAGCGGATTTCTTTGGTCAAAGGCAGTACATATGCCTACTTTGGTCAGTCATTATGCATGGTTGCCACACCGTGCTACTACTGACGGAAGATCGTTGTACTTGCTAGTTGATAACTGATATTCCCATAGCAATGTTTCCTACCCTGTCCCTTTGTGACTCGTGTTATGGTTGGTCAACGTTGTCCACCCATATGGAAATCATCTGGTTATGGTCAGTGACAGATGCTTAGTTTGATTGTTTTGTGTGCATAGTAGCCACACCGTGCCACTACGTATCAAACTTCTTCATCCTTTCTAAATGCTACATAGGGTTTCCAAACCATTGTCTCTCCCTCTGAACATTTTTGACTCGTGTTATGAGTTGTCAATATTGACCACACATAGTGGACTTCTTCGGTCTTAGTCAGTGACATATGCATCCCTTGGTTGGTCACTGTGCACGCTAGCCACACCGTGCCACTACTTGTTGAAAATCTTTCTACGTGTTAGTTGATAACTAGTGTTCCTAACCCATGGTCTCCCCACTGACCATTTTTGACTCGTGTTATGAGTTTTCAACGTTGACCACACACTGTGAAATCCGTTTGGTCATGGTTTGTGACACATGCCTCCTTTGCTTTATCACTGTACATGGTTACCACGCCGTGTCATTATGTATGGAAGGTCTTTGTGCTTACTTGTTGACAGCTAGTGTTCCGAAACCATTGTTACCCCCTCTGACTATCAGTGACTCCTGTTGTGAGTTGTAAATGTTGACCACATGAAGTGAAATTCTTTGTTCATGGTCAGTGACATATGCATACTTTGGTTAGTCATTGTGCATTGTAGCCACACTGTGCCACTACATATTGAAGGTACTTGTACTTGCCTGTCAATAACTAGTGTTCACAAATCATTATCTTCCACCATGACCATTTGTGACTCGTGTTATGAGTTGTCAAGGTTTACCACACTTAGTGCCATTATTTGGTCATGGTCAATGACATATGCCTACTTTGGTTGGTCATCGTGCATGGTATCTACACCGTGCCACGACGTATTGAAGCTCCTTGTGCTTGCTTTTTGATACTCGGTGTTCCCAACCCATTGTTTCCCCCTCTGACCATTTGTGACTCGTATTATGAGTTGTTAATGTTGACCACACACAGCGGATTTGATTGGTCAAAGGCAGTACATATGCCTACTTTGGTCGGTCATTGTGCATGGTAGCCACACCATGGTACTACCAACTGAAGGTCGTTGTACTTGCTAGTTGATAACTGTTATTCCCATAGCATTGTTTCCTCCCCTTACCGTTTGTGACTCGTGTTATGGTTGGTCAACGTTGACCACTCATATTGTAATCATGTGGTCATGGTTAGTGACATATGCCTAGTTTGGTTGTTTGGTGTGCATAGTAGCCACACCGTGCCACTACGTATTGAAGTTCTTTGTCCTTTCTACTTGAAACATAGGGTTCCCAAACCATTGTCTCTCCCTCTGACCATTTGTGACTCGTGTTATGAGTTGTCAATGTTGACCACACATTATGGACTTCTTCGGTCACAGTCAGTGACATATGCATCCTTTGGTTGGTTAATGTGCACGCTAGCCACACGGTGCCACTGCTTGATGAAAATCTTTCTACGTGCTAGTTGATAACTAGTGTTCCCAACCCATGGTCTCCCCCACTAACCATTTATGACTTGTGGTATGATTTTTCAACGTTGACCACACACTGTGAAATCCGTTTGGTCATAGTTTGTGACACATACATACTTTGGATTGTCACTGTACATTGTTACCACGCTGTGTTCTTATGTTTCAAAGGCTTTTGTGCTTTCTTGTTGACATCTAGTGTTCCCAAACCGTTGTTACCCCCTCTGACTATCAGTGACTCATGTTGTGAGTTGTAAATGTTGACCACGTGAAGTGAAATTTTTTGTTCATGGTCAGTGACATATGCATAAATTGGTTGGTCACAGTGCATTGTAGCCACACTGTGCTACTACATATTGAAGGTAGTTGTACTTGCTAGTCAATAACTAGTATTCACAAATCATTATCTTCCACCCTGACCATTTGTGGCTCGTGTTATGAGTTGTCAAGGTTTACCACACTAAGTGCAATTATTTGGTCATGGTCATTGACATATGCCTACTTTGGTTGGTCATCGTGCACGATATTCACATAATGCCACAACGCATTGAAGATGCGTGTGCTTGCTTCTTGATACTTGGTGCTCCCAAACCATTGTTTCCCCCTTTGACCATTTGTGACCCGTATTATGAGTTGTCAATGCTGACCACACACAGCAGATTGCTTTGGTCAAAGGCAGAACATATGCCTACTTTGGTCGTTCATTGTGCATGGTAGTCACACCGTGTTACTACTGACTGGAGGTAGTTGAACTTGCTATTTGAGAACTGATATTCCCATAGCATTGTTTCCTCCCCTGACCGTTTTGACTCATGTTATGGTTGGTCAATGCTGACCACCCATATTGAAATTCCCTTGTCATGGTCAGTGACATATGTCTAGTTTGGTTGTTTGGTGTTCATATTAGCCACAACGTGCCAATACGTTTTGAAGTTCCTTGTCCTTTCTAGTGGATACATAGGGTTCCCAAACCATTGTATCTCCCTCTGACCATTTGTGACTCGTGTTATGAGTTGTCAATGTTGACCACACATAATGGACTTCTTCGATCATAGTCAGTGACATATGCATCATTTGGTTGGTCACTGTGCACGCTAGCCACACCGTGCAACTACTTGTTGAAAATCTTTCTACTTTCTAGTTGATAACTAGTGTTCCCAACCCATGGTTTCCCCCACTGACCATTTGTGACTCATGTTATGAGTTTTCAATGTTGACCACACACTGTGAAATCCGTTTGGTCATGGTTTGTGACACATGCCTACTTTGGTTTGTTACTGTACATTGTTACCACGCTGTTTCAGTACATATCAAAGATCTTTGTGCTTTCTTGTTGATAGCTAGTGTTCCCAAACCATTGCTAGCCCCCTCTGACTATCTGTGATCCGTCTTGTCAGTTGTAAATGTTGACCACATGAAGTGAAATTCTTTGTTCATGGTCAGTGACATATGCATACTTTGGTTGGTCACTGTGCATTGTAACCACACTGTACCACTATATATTGAAGGTATTTGTACTTGCTTGTCAACAACTAGTACTCACAAACCATTGTATTCCACACTGACTATTTGTGACTCGTGTTATGAGTTGTCAAGGTTTACGACACTTGGTGCCATTATTTGGTCATGGTCAGTGACATGTGCCTACTTTGGTTGGTCATCATGCATGGTATCCACTATGTGCCTCGACATTTTGAAGCTCCTTGTGCTTCATATTTGATACTTGGTGTTCCCAAACCATTGTTTGCCCCTCTGACCATTTGTGACTTGTATTATGAGTTGTCAACGTTGACCACACATAGCGGATTTCTTTGGTCAAAGGAAGTACATATGCCTACTTTGGTCGGGTATTGTGTATGGAAGCCAGACTGTGCTACTACTGATTGAAAGGCGTTGTACTTGCTAGTTGAAAACTGATATCCCCGAACCATTGTTCCCCCCTCTGACCATTTGTGACTCGTGTGATGGTTGGTGAACATTGACCATCCATATTGGAATTCTTTGGTCATGGTCATAGTGACATATTCCTAGTTTGGTTGTTTGGTGTACATAGTAGCCACACCCTGCCACTACGTATCGAAGTTATTTGTCCTTTCTAGTCCATGCATAGGGTTCTGAAACCATTGTCTCTCCCTCTGACCATATGTGAAATGTGTTATGAGTTGTCAATGTAAACCACGCATACTGGATTTCTTCGGTCATAGTCAGTGACGTATTCATCCTTTGGTTGGTTACTGTGCACGCTAGCCAAACCGCGCCACTTCTTGTTGAAATTCTTTGTACTTGCTGGTTGACAACTAGTGTTCCCAATCCATTCTTTACCCCTCTCACCATTTGTGACTTGTGTTATGAGTTTTCAATATTGACCACACACTGTGAAATTCGTTTGGTCATGGTTAGTGACATATGGCAACATTGGTTTATCACTATACATGGTTACCACGCCATGTCACTACATATTAAAGGTATTTGTGCTTTCTGGTTAATAGCTATTGTTCTGAAACCATTGTTACCCCGCTTTGACTATATGTGACTCGTGTTGGGAGTTGTCAATGTGACCACATGAAACGAAATTCATTGGTCATGGTCAGTGACATACTAGTCGATAACTAGTATTCACAAACCATTATCTTCCACCCTGACCATTTTTGACTCGTGCTATGAGTTGTCAAGGTTTACCACACTTAGTGCCATTATTTGGTCATGGTCAGTGACATATGCCTACTTTGGTTGGTCATCGTGCATGGTATCCACACCGTGCCACAACTTGTTGAAGGTCCTTGTGCTTGCTACTTGATACCTGATGTTCCCAGACCATTGGTTTTGCCTCTGACCATTAGTGACTCGTGTTATGAGTTGTCAATGTTGACCACACATAGTGGACTTCTTCGGTCATAGGCAGTGACATATGCATGCTTTCGGTTGCTCACTGTGCATGCTAGCCACACCATGCAACTACTTGTTGAAAATCTTTCTACTTGCTAGCTGACAACTAGTGTTCCCAACCCATTGTTTTCTCCCACTGACCATTTGTGACTCATGTTATGAGTTTTCAATGTTGACCACACACGGTGAAATCCGTTTGGTCATGGTTTTTGACACATGCCTACTTTGGTTTGTCACTGTACATGGTTACCACGCCGTGTCATTACGTATCGAATGTCTTTGTGCTTTCTTGTTGACAGCTAGTGTTCCCACACCATTGTTAGCACCCGCCGAATATATGTGACCCGTGTTGTGAGTTGTAAATGTTGACCACATGAAGTGAAGTTCCTTGTTCATGGTCAGTCACATATGCATACTTTGGTTGGTCACAGTGCATTGTAGCCACGCTGTGCCACTACATATTGAAGGTATTTGTACTTGCTAGTCGATAACTAGTATTCACAAACCATTGTCTTCCACCCTGACCATTTGTGACTCGTGTTATGAGTTTTCAAGGTTTACCACACTTAGTGCCATTACTTGGTCATGGTCAGTGACATATGCCTACTTTGGTTGGTCATTGTGCATGGTATCCACACTGTGCCACAACGTATTGAAGCTCCTTGTGCTTGCTATTTGATACTCCGTGTTCCAAAACCATTGTTTTCCCATCTGACTATTTGTGACTCGTATTATGAGTTGTCAATGTTGACCACACACAACGGGTTTCTTTGCTCAAAGGCTGTACATGTGCCTACTTTGGTCGGTCATTGTGCATGGTAGCCACACCGTGCTACTACTGACTGAAGGTCGTTGTACTTCCTAGTTCAGAACTGATATTCCCATAGCATTGTTTCCTCCCCTAACTGTTTTGGACTCTTGTTATGGTTGGTCAACGTTCACCACCCATATTGAAATTATGTGGTCATGGTCAGTGACATATGCCTAGTTTTGTTGTTTGGTGTGCATAGTAGCCACACCGTGCCACTATGTATTGAAGTTCTTTGTCCTTTATAGTTGATACATAGGGTTCCCAAACCATTGTCTCTCCCTCTGGCCATTTGTGACTCGTGTTATGAGTTGTCAATGTTGACCACGCATAGTGGACTTCTTCGGTCATAGTCAGTGACATATGCATCCTTTGGTTGGTCACTGTGCACGCTAGCCACACCGTGCCAGTACTTGTTGAAAATCTTTATACTTGCTAGTTGATAACTAGTGTTCCCAAGCCATGGTCTCCCCCACTGACCATTTGTGACTCGGGTTATGAGTTTTCCACGTTGACCACACACTGTGAAATCCGTTTGGTCATGGTTTGTTACACATGCCTACTTTGGTTTGTCTCTGTACATGGTTACCACGCCGTGTCATTACGTATCGAAGGTCTTTTTTCTTTCTTGTTGACAGCTAGTGTTCCCAAACCATTGTTACCCCCTCTGACTATTTGTGACTCGTGTTGTGGGCTGTAAATGATGACCACATGACGTGAAATTCTTTGTTCATGGTCAGTGACATATGCATACTTTGGTTGGTCACTGTGCAGTGTAGCCACACTGGGCCACTACATATTGAAGCTTTTTGTACCTGCTTTTCAATAACTAGTATTCACAAGCCATTATCTTCCACCCTGATCATTTGTGACTCGTGTTATGAGTTGCCATGGTTTACCACACTTAGTGCCATTATTTGGTCATGGTCAGTGACATATGCCTACTTTGGTTGGTCATCGTGCATGGTATCCACACTGTGCCACAACTTATTGAAGCTCCTTGTGCTTTCTAACTTGATACTCGGTGTTCCCAAACCATTGCTTCCCACTTTGATCATTTTTGACTTGTATTATGAGTTGTCAACATTGACCACACACACCAGATTTATTTGGTCAATGGCAGTACATTTGCCTACTTTGGTCGGTCATCGTGCATGGTAGCCACACCGTGCTACTACTGACTGAAGGTCGTTGTACTTGCTAGTTGAGAACTGATATTCCCATAGTATTGTTTCCTCCCCTAACCGTTTGTGACTCGTGTTAAGGTTGGTCAACGTTAACCATCCATGTCAAAATTATATGGTCATGGTCAGTGACATATGCCTAGTTTGGTTGTTTGGTGTGCATAGTAGCCACACTGTGCCACTATGTATTGAAGTTCTTTGTCCTTTCTAGTTGATACATAGGGTTACCAAACCATTGTCTCTCCCTCTGACCGTTTGTGATTCGTGTTATGAGTTGTCAATGTTGACCACACATAGTGGACTAATTCGGTCATAGTCTGTGACATATGCATCCTTTGGTTGGTCACTGTGCACACTAGCCACACCGTGCCACTACTTGTTGAAGACATTTATACTTGCTAGTTAATAACTAGTGTTCCCAACCCCTGGTCTCCCCCACTGACCATTTGTGACTCGTTGACCACACACTGTGAAATCCGTTTGGTCATGGTTTTCACATGCCTACTTTGGTTTGTCACTTTACATTGTTACCATGCTGTGTCATTACATATCGAAGGTCTTTGTGCTTTCTTGTTGACATCTAGTGTTCGCAAACCATTGTTACCCCCTCTGACTATCAGTGACTCGTGTTGTGAGTTGTAAATGTTGACCACATAAAGTGAAATTCTTTGTTCATGGTTAGTGACATATGCATACTTTGGTTGGTCACTGTGCATTGTAGCCACACTGTGCCACTGCATATTGAAGGTTATTGTACTTGCTAGTCAGTAACTAGTATTCACAAATCATTATCCTCTACCCTGACCATTTGTGACTCGTGTTATGAGTTGTCAAGTCTTACCACACTGTGCCACTGCATATTGAAGGTTATTGTACTTGCTAGTCAGTAACTAGTATTCACAAATCATTATCCTCTACCCTGACCATTTGTGCCATTATTTGGTCATGGTCAGTGACATATGCCTACTTTGGTTGGTCCTCGTGCATGGAATCCACACTATGCCACAACGTATTGAAGCTCCTTGTGCTTTCAATTTTACACTCGGTGTTCCCAAACCATTGTTTTCCCCTCTGACCATTTTTGACTCTTATTATGAGTTGTCAATATAGACCACACACAGCGGGTTTCTTTGCTCAAAGGCAGTACATATGCGTACTTTGGTCGGTTATTGTGCATGGTTGCCACGTCGTGCTACTACTAACTGAAGGTCGTTGTACTTTCTAGTTAAGAACTGCTATTCCCATAGCATTCTTTCCTCCCCTGACCATTCTTTTCTTGTGTTATGGTTGGTCAACGTTGACCACCCATGTTGAAATTCCCTGGTCATGGTCAGTGACATATGCCTAGTTTGGTTGTTTGGTGTGCACATTAGCCACATCGTGCCACTACGTTTTCAATTTCCTTGTCCTTTCTTGTCAATACATAGGGTTCCCAAACCATTTTCTCTCCCTCTGACCATTTGTGACTCGTGTTATGAGTTGCCAATGTTGACCACACATCATGGACTTCTTCGGTCATAGTTAGTGTCATATGCATCCTTTGGTTGGTCACTGCGCACGCTAGCTACACCATGCC
Organism: Penium margaritaceum; assembly: GCA_023375785.1. NCBI lineage: Eukaryota > Viridiplantae > Streptophyta > Zygnematophyceae > Desmidiales > Peniaceae > Penium > Penium margaritaceum. The sequence goes on from SZWC01005144.1 coordinate 31,022, forward strand.
ACTACTTGTTGAAAATATTTTGACTTGCTAGTTGATGACTAGTGTTCCCATCCCATGGTAACCCCAACTGACCATTTGTGATTCGTGTTATGAATTTTCAACGTTGACCACACACTATGAGATCCGTATCGAAGGTCTTTGTGCTTTCTTGGTACATGGTGACCACGCTGTGTCATTACGTATCGAAGGTCTTTGTGCTTTCTTGTTGACAGCTAGTGTTCCCAAACCATTGTTAGCCCCCTCTGACTATCAGTGACTTGTGTTGTGAGTTGTAAATGTTGACCACATGAAGTGAAATTCTTTGTTCATGTTCAGTGACATATGCATACTTTGGTTGGTCACTGTGCATTGTAGCCACGCTATGCCACTACATATTGAACGTATTTGTATCTGCTAGTCGATAACTAGTATTCACAAACCATCCTGACAATTTGTGACTCCTGTTATGAGTTGTCAAGGTTTACTACACTTAGTGCCATTATTTGGTCATGGTCAGTGACATATGCCTACTTTGGTTGGTCATCGTGCATGGTATCCACACTGTGCCACAACGTATGAACGCTCCTTCTGCTTGTTATTTGATACTCGGTGTTCCCAACCCATTGTTTCCCCCTCTGACCATTTGTGACTCGTATTATGAGTTGTCAACGTTGAGCACACACAGCGGATATCTTTGGTCAAAGGCAGTACATATGCCTACTTTGGTCGGTCATTGTGCATGGTAGGCACACCGTGCTACTACTTACTGAAGGTCGTTGTACTTGCTAGTTGAGAACTGATATTCCCATAGCATTGTTTCCTCCCCTGACCGTTTGTGACCTGGTTATGGTTGGTCAAAGTTGACCACCCATATTGAAATTATTTGGTCATGGTCAGTGACATATGCCTAGTTTGGTTGTTTGGTGTGCATAGTAACCAAACCGTGCCACAACGTATTGAAGTTCCTTGTCCTTTCTAGTTGATACACAGGGTTCCCAAACCATTGTCACTCTCTCTGACCATTTGTGACTCGTGTTATGAATTTTCACTGTTGACCACACATAGTGGACTTCTTCGGTCATAGTCAGTGACATATGCATCCTTTGGTTGGTCACTATGCACACTAGCCACACCGTGCCACTACTTGTTGATAACATTTCTACTTGCTAGTTGATAACTAGTGTTCCCAACCCATGATCTCCCCCACTGACCATTTGTGAGTTGTGGTATGAGTTTTCAACGTTGACCACACACTGTGAAATCCGTTTTTTCATGATTTGACACATGCCTACTTTCGTTTGTCACTGCACATTGTTACCATGCCGTGTCATTACATATCGAATGTCTTTGTGCTTTCTTGTTGACAGCTAGTGTTCCCAAACCATTGTTACCCCCTCTCATTATCAGTGACTCGTGTTGTGAGTTGTAAATGTTGACCACATAAAGTGAAATTCTTCGTTCATGGTCAGTGACACATGCATACTTTGGTTGGTCACTGTGCATTTTAGCCACACTGTGCCACTACATATTGAAAGTCTTTGTACTTGCTAGTCAATAACTAGTATTCACAAATCATTATCCTCCACCCTGACCATTTGTGACTCGTGCTATGAGTTGTCAAGGCTTACCACACTTAGTGCCATTATTTGGTCATGGTTAGTGACATATGCCTACTTTGGTTGGTCCTCGTGCATGGTATCCACACCGTGCCACAACGTATTGAAGCTTCTTGTGCTTGCTATTTGACACTTGGTGTTCCCAACCCATTGTTTTCCCCTCTCACCATTTGTCACTTGTATTATGAGTTGTCAATGTTGACCACACACAGCGGGTTTCTTTGCTCAAAGGCAGTACATGTGCCTACTTTGGTCGGTCATTGTGCATGGTTGCCACGCTGTGCTACTACTGATTGAAGGTCGTTGTAATTTCGCGTTGAGAGCTGATATTCCCATAGCATTGTTTCCTCCCCTGACCAATTTTGTCTCGTGTTATGGTTGGTCAATGTTGACCACCCATATTGAAATTCGCTGGTCATGGTCAGTGACATATGCCTAGTTTGGTTGTTTGGTGTGCAT